>PVLA01020083.1:0-10938 GCA_004027455.1 Hydrochoerus hydrochaeris
TACATAGACAGAGAGATAGATCATAGAGATGCATAGACAGAGAGATAGATAGATCATAGAGATGCATAGACAGAGAGAGAGATAGATCATAGAGATGTGATATAGATAGACAGATAATAACAGAGATAAATAGGTGATAGAGCCGGATTATACAGAAAGAAGAATGACTGTGCAGAGAGAACGGATGGATAGACGGATGAACAAGCATAGTTAGTTAGATCGGCAGGACGTGGGTGCTTGGATCCAAGGTGGGCAGCTCAGGTGGCAGGGACTGAATAATCCATGCACAGACAGAGATCAATGAGACACACACTCAGCAGACCATGAGATGAGAGAATCTCACCTCCCAGTTTCTGCGCTGAAATTGTCACCCCCACGGTGCTGTTTGTGGAAGCTGGCTTTAGCTGCGCCGTCCTGGCCGCCTGCATGTCGTGAATAGACCCAAAACCTTGACCTTTCCCGGTCACTGTGACATTGGGGAGGAGCCGGGAATCGCACGGTGCCAGCTCCAGTGACTGAGGTGGACGGGGACCAGGAGTCCTGTGTTTACGAGCTGCCTTTCTGCTGGACGGTGCTCGGCAGCGGCCGTCACTATGTTTTTGATCCCAGCTGGTGAAGACCCTCAGGACAGAGGACCCCAGAGCTGCTATGGAAAGCGGCCGGGACGGTGGGACTAGTGTGTTTGAATCCAGAAGCAGGATTTTGAGAGGGGGATTCTTCACGGGAATGTGTCTTTTACTGTGATGCAATTTTAAAACCTAAACAGCAGGTTTTGCTCACCTCTGCTAGCGCCGAGCAAAGGCACCCAGTGTGTGGAAAACCACTGCAGCCGTGCATGGAAGACCCAAATCCACGGCCCCCTCTCACTCAGCTGTAGAGCAATACCTGACCGGCTCAGGGCTTTTGGCTCCAGCCCCGCTTTCCAAAATAACCCTGATCCGCGTGTGGAAACAGCGGCTGACGCTTCGGTTTGGGTATCTGTCGTGCAGCGTGTCCTTCCCAGGGACGTCAACGCCGCGATTTGCGAGGCGCCAGGGAAGCCAGGTCTGCGCTGATGGCCTAGACTGGAGTTTCAGCTGCAGGATTTCTTTGTAACTATCACATCTAGCATCACCAGGCTCCTCTAGGTGAACAGAGACGGGAGTGGAACTGAGGGGTCCCAGAGAGCAAGGTCGCTCTGAAGGTCAGCAGGGGGCTTTGGCACCCTCTGCACCTGTGGTCTTGCTCACAGAGATTTCATTTCACCGTTTCTGGGTGTGGCTGGGTGCTGGGGTTGTACACGCTTCCCCGGCTAAGTCATGCATCTTGTACGTAAATGTTCCCGTGCCGAGAGCCTCCCAGAGAAAAGAATTTTACCATTCTAAGACCATGCACATATACTAAATTTTGTGTCTGGGAAATAAAATAAGAAAAAAGACTTACAGAGAAAATCGGACTGTCCTGGGTTGCCACAAGCAGGAAACGAAAGGGGAAGTTCTGACAAAGACTTTTCATTACACACCTTCCTGTTTAGTCAAATGGTCACGTTTTCATCTACAGAATTCATCCAACACAAATTTAAAGTGTGTGTGTGTGTGTGCATGTGTGTGTGCATAGCTATCTATGCCTTTGGGAACTTAAAAACCATTGTTCCATTGATTTATATTTATGACATAAACAGTTTCTGGTAGGAAAAATAATATCACAGCGTTCTCTTTTTGGAAGCCAATCCAGATCCTGGCTTATGTGCACCTACAGGAGAGACTCAGGGTTTTACGTGTCTGCAACAGCTGTCAGGAAGATGGAAAGTGATGCATGGAAAGCAGAGTGTGCGGTGATCTCCCCTCAGCTCCCAAAGGCAAATCGCAGGTATTGTTTTTCTGTGGAATGGCATCCTGGTTGCTAACGGTCACTTAATTCCCACAGGATGCAAAGAGAAAGTCAGAAGATCTCCCAAAGTGACCCTCTGTCCTCCAAGGAAAGCAAAGTGTGCAGCAAGAGGTTTGCAATAGGAGGATGAGAAGGAAGCTTCCATGTCATACAAAAAAATCCTGTGACGGAGGTGACGTGGGACGAACCAGCTGGGCCTTTCCAAATCGTTGGTCAGCAGATTGTCGACCATGAAATGAGAAACAGTATAGAAAGAAGAGAAAAGGCTCTCAGAGATACACTGGGCTTCTGTTTGATGGGCTCTTTGGGAAGACAGAGATGACCTCAAAATGTCTTGGCTGGCATATTGTGGGGAGCTAATGAGGTGCCCAGTTAGTCTTGACTGTGAATGTAGTACATGAAGAGACTCACACAGAGGTGATCGGATAGTCAGAGTGATAGCGTCCTGAGTGAATTAACTCACCAATGAATTTGCACCTGTGTTTTTTGCTTCTTTGTTTTCTGAGACACAGTCTCACTGCACCATTCCAGCTGGCCTCAAGCTGTCTCTGTAGCCTAGGCTGGTTTCAAGCTTGTGACGAGCCTCCTGATTCAGCCTCCTCAGTGCTGAGATGACAGGCCTATGACACGGTGTCTACTTGAATTTACGTCCGAATGGGATATTGCTTGGAGGAAATGGGTCATCAGGGTGTCACCATAGGGGTCACCAACCCCTGTCTTGCTGCCTGTGAGTGTTTTTTGTTCTAGTTCCCAGCCACCACGATGTGAGCGTCTTTCCTCCCCCACGCCAGTCTGCCATACCGCTCCAACCTGGAGCCGCCGCCCATGGACTGCACCTTCTGAAACCGTGAGCCAAAAGGAACCTTCCTTCCCGTAAGTTGTGGGTGGGTGTTGGGTGTTTTTTCCCAGTGATGGGCTTGTTGACCAACCCACCCAGTGCAATCAAACTAGCACCTTTCAGCGAGGGTTCTAGTGTTCAGCCCAGGGAGCCGCGCAACTGGCCAGAATGGATCTTGGTTTTTTTTTTTTGTTTAACTGTGACATAAAAGATTGAAACAGGTTTTGCCTTCCCCATGGATAATAATAAGAAGGTGCCTCACTGAAAGATGCCTCCTGGTCCCCCTGTAAAGAAGGAAGGTACAATCTGAACAGTGAGACCACCTTGGAAATGGAAAACTCAAGGCTCTTTGTCTCTTCTTCCTTTCCTTCATCCTTTTTACTCATCTTCAGATTGGACAAAGCCATATTCTGTCTGTCTGTCTGTCTGTCTGTCTGTCTGTCTGTCTATATATCCATCTTATCTATCTATCTATCTATCTATCTATCAATCCATCCATCTTTTATCTATCTATCATCTATCTATCTGTCTGTCTGTCTGTCTACCTACCTACCTGTCTATCTTTTTATAGTCCTGAGGTCAAAGCAGTCACTCTACCCGCCGTGATTCTTCACAAAGTGTCTGTTCTGAGGAAGGACCTAGCTTAGACTTGAATTTCATATCCTCCCGCCTCCACGTGGCAGAGCGCTGGGGTGAGAGGTGATATTTTCTCATGTGAATATTATTTCCTCAACACATTCCTGGCCACGCATCTCAACCCTGCTCAAACCGTCTGCATTTCCTAATGCATTCTCACAAACAGGGACTCTTACAACAGCAGACCTGGGTTCTTCTACAGATTCCGAGGTCTGGAGGCCCACGTGGTCTGGCTGGGCTGGAATGGACCTCCCTGCCGGGCTCAGTTCCTCCCGGAGTCCCTGGGGAAGGATCCGTTTCCTCGCTCCTTCAGCTTGTGGACAACGCCCACCTTCCTTGGCTCAGACTCCTGCGTCCGTCTGCAGAGCCAGCAGGGGTTGGTGTATTCTTTCCCATGCTCGGATTCCAGGCTTTCTCTCCCACATGTGAAGACCCTGTGCTTACACTGGGCCATCAAGGATAACCCATAATAACGCCCGTGTTAGGATCAGCTGAGGGGCGCTCGCCTGCAATCCGGCACTCAGGAGGCTGACGCAGGAGGATCCCTGGGACTTCGAGGTCATTCTGGGTTTCTTAGTGAAGTTCAAGCCTAGGCTGAACGACATCACAAGACCCCGTCTCAGAAAAAAATCAGCTGGGGACTGATTTGGTGCTATCTGGAACCGGGATTCACCTCTGCCACGTAGCACAGCACGTCTATTAGGAAGAGGCCATCTTGGGTTGAAGGTCACTTATGTTAGCCCTTTCACCTCCCCCTTCTAAGAATTATGTCTTAGCACCCTCCCCCTTTTCTGTGTTCGATGTCCCTTCCTTCTGTCCTTCTTTCTGTTTCTTCTGTATGTCCTTCCTTCCTCTTTTTTTTTCTTTATTTTCAGTACCACGGATTGAACTTGGCACTGACCTAAACCCCCATCTTCCTTTGCTTTGTTCTGTGCTGTAGTTTTTATTCTGAGCCAGGGTCTCACCAAGTTGCCTAGACTGAGTTCAAACTTCGGATCCTCCTGCCTCAGCCTCCTGTCCTGGTTGCATGTCTGTGATCCTGACTGGCTTTTACAAAACCATTTCTTCTCAAAATTTAAACCCTTGACTAGGACATTCCCGGCTGTGCTTGGTTTTCTATCATTTTCTTCGGGGGGTTATTACAGAACCGGATGCCCAGAAGAACATATCGGTTCTTATTTTGACAGCAATAATGATGTCACTGGGTCGATGCCACCAAAAGAGAGTGGGCTGATTTCCACGCATGCCCTGTGTTCCACTGATCCTCCTCCTTCATCTCCTGATGCAGGTACCATGGCCTCACAGAACCTCTGTAGAACATGCAGCCTGCGGTGGTGCACAAGACCTGAGTTTGGGGGTGGAATTCCCAGGGGCACTGAGTTCAGGGAGTGGGAGGACTCGGGTGTGAGACAGGAAGGGCTGGGAAGTAAACTGCAAGATACTGGTGGAGGAGCCACCAGTCCTGGCAGCTGATGTGACCTCGGAGGACCTTTTCAGGGTTTCACAGCAGCACCCAGCCCACGAGGGCAAGCTGGGGAGACAGCTCCCCAGCTCCTCTCGTCTCTCCTGGTGACGACGGCTGTCTGAACTCTTCTGTCTTCTGGAGATGGTCCGGGAATCTCGGGAGAGCTCAGCAAGATCAGCCGAGACGGATCTGGGGGCAGATGCTGGGGAAGCTACAGAAACAGGAATGATCGGAAGACGAGCCAGTGCAGGGAGCATCTGATGGGGTAGAGGACACCCGTGAGGTACAGCAGCGAAGAACAGATTTTCAGAGCATGTGAAGCATAAATGCCAGCATCGATAATTGTTTGTATTCTTTTATTTTTATTTTTTGTATGGGGGATCAAACTCACGACCTTGCACTTACCAGGCAAGCGCTTAAGTCACTGAGCTAAATCCCCGGCCAGTAATCGTTTTTATTAAGAATGGTCTTGTGGGGTTTGTTTGCATGATTATTCCTGCTGACTGTCTTTTTGCTGCTGCTGCTGCTGCTGCTGCTGCTGTTGTTGTTATTGTTCCGGGATGTGATGACTTGGTTTGCATTCTGGAGTTTGCATTCTAGTTCCTCAGCATGAGTATGTTGTCTGCTGAATCCCACCAGTTGGTCCATGCTAAGCGAATTCTACACTCAGACACGCTGAGGAAACACTGGGTATATACTACCGTGTGCATCACGTTTTCCATGGTAAGAAATGGCGTGTGCTATAGTGGCCCTGTTAGATTTCACAGTATGTGACGTTGTAGCCAGCTAGCTTCATGGAATTATACTCCACTCATCCTGCAAAGACAGCATTGCCTTAGAACCCTTTTCTCAGAAGACGGCCCTGCTGGGAATGTACCCATGGCTGTTGTATCCTGCTGGCTGTTCATCATCTTGCTAGGTGCTTGTCAACTTTCCAGGCATTGTGGCCTCATATTTTGGCATGACTGCTTCAGAGCAGAAGGGTTTTATTTTGGCTTATGGTTTCAGATGGTTCAGTCCATGGTTAGCCAGGTCCAAGACAGAAACAACATGGCGGGTGGGTGTGGTGAAAGAAAGATGGTCACATCATGGTGGCCAGAAAATGGGGGGGGGGGAGAGAGAGAGAAAGAAAAGGACAGATAAAAATATAGTTCTGACGTTCATGCCCCATAATATTCTGTCTTCTTCTAGTTCCCGTCAGCTCTCAATAACGCCCAAGTATGAATCCACCAGTGTCAATCCACACATGGGGTGTGACGACTACTCAGGACCCAATCACCTTCCAATATCCCCACCTTCCACTGTCTCCCCATGTCCTCACTGCTGTACTGGGGTTCTAGCCTTCAACACGGGAACTTTTGGAAGCATTCCTGGACCAAATCAGAGCACTGTCAGACAAAATACCCCCTAAGTGGGTGTCATAGTTCCACATGACACGCATGCTGTCTGATTTTCCAGAGCTTAGCAGTCGGAGGACCTAATAGGAAAGCTTAACTGGCTCTCCAACTTTTAATCACGGTGCAAGTCAGAACTACAAATCCATTATGGTTTGACTGGGGGAGGATTTGCTTCCAGACTCACTCCTGTGACCTTGGGTGGACTCAGTTCTTGTGGCTTCTGTTTTGCTGAAGGAGGTGGGGTTTTCAGGAGGGTTTCCATTGTGCCTCTCTGTACTTCTCTACTCTACAGAGCTCACATCAGGGCCAGCAATCCAGGGAGCCAGAAAGGAAACCTCCATCTAAGCCACTCCTGGCTCTTGTCTACCATATTGGCTAGGGCTTTGATAACAGGCAAGGTTATTTATTAGATGAGCATGGAGGACCAGGTGGGAGAGCCCAGAGTCCATGTGCTGTCTGCAGGGGATAAAAGACCCATAGGTACTTATTCTAAGAAGACAGCAGCTGTAGAACAGGAGGGA
The DNA here is from genome assembly GCA_004027455.1 of Hydrochoerus hydrochaeris. Classification (NCBI taxonomy): domain Eukaryota; kingdom Metazoa; phylum Chordata; class Mammalia; order Rodentia; family Hydrochaeridae; genus Hydrochoerus; species Hydrochoerus hydrochaeris. Next base: position 6,727 of record PVLA01020083.1, read on the forward strand.
GAAAGCACGCAGGATCATCCTGGACTCAGGGCTGGGGCTCCCTGGAGAAACACAACGTTGAATCAAAAGGCTGAAGACTCCAGAGTCTGATGTCTGCAGGTGAGGGGAGCAGCCAACTATGCACTTTCCCAAGCAGAATGGAACTTTTTACATGCAGGCTGACTTCCTCCTCCTTCCCCTTTCATCCCATCTGCTGTGCAAGCCGATTGGATGGAGCCCACATTAAGGCGGGACTTCCTGCCGCTTGGTTGGTTTGCCTGAGTGCCAGTCATCTCTGGAAACACCCCACAGAGCCACCCGGAAGTGTGCTTTACCAATGTGCTAGATGGATCTGAACCCAGGTGATACATTTCAGTGGCTCCTGATTTGGGGTTCTGAACTCACAGTTTCCCCCAAGACTCTGTCCAGCTATGGGAAGGCTCTGAAGGTGATTTATGTAGGAAATTGATGTTGTCCATGGAGGTTCCTGACTTTAGCAAGACCTTTTGTTCCTTCAAGAATCCAATTTGGTCACTCCAGATTTTATAGACCTTCCAAACTATAGTAACCACATCAACCTGTGAGCTCGGAGACACATTCTCCTCACAGTACACCAATGCAGAGACACGGCTGCCAGGAAGCTTTTTTTAAATGACAGGTATAATTGCAAGATATAGTGGATACTTAAAAACTTAAAAATGAAGACTTTTAGGGCCACTCTCTTTGAACCTCTTCCACCTCTCTTTCAGATGGAGGCTTTTTTTTCTCTCAATACATATATTCTGCTCTTAAAAAAATGAAAATATTTATTCCGGTAAAAGATACACTACTATAAAGTCCCTCAAAAATGTCCTTCACTCTGCACACGCTCACCCCAGCATCCTGGCCGCTTCCTGCAGCAGCTCTGGGGTCCTCTGTCCTCACGGTCTTTAGCTGCGCTGTCCTGGCCACCTCCATACCCTGAATGGACTCAAAACCTTGACCTTTCCTGGTTACTGTGACCTTGGGGAGGAGCTGGGGGTCACACGGTGCCAGCTCCAGTGACCAAGGTGGACGGTGACCCAGAGTCCTGTGTTTACGAGCTGCCTTTCTGCTGGATGGCACTCAACAGTGGTTGTCACCGTGTTTTTGATCCAAGCTGGCAAACACACTTAGGAAAGAGGACTTCAGAGCTGCTTCAGAAAACGCCAACATGCACAGGATGGGTGTGTGTGAAGTGAAACCAGGCAGACAAGAGAGATTCATGGGTATGTGGTTTTTTTTTACTATAATAAAACTTTTTTCTCATTTAAACCTTCTCCGTATATTCTGATCATATCATCTGATAGGCCCTCAGCTTCTGGAGAATGGTCAGTGTTTAATTCCTTGCTGATCCCATACTCTCCAGATCCTAACCCTCCCACCAAGCTGCAGTTTCAGCACTTTCCAAATTCGGCAAAGCAATTCAATTACCACGGCCATGTCTCGGCAGCTGTGGTTTTGCAAGCCGCCAGCAAGCCCTCCTGAAGGAAGTGCTGATTAATACCCAGGGAAAATTGATGGTTGCACCAGTTGCAGAATTTGCTGTCAAAGCCATGCTCACGTCTTCTACCGGTCCCACGTGGAAGGTCCCAAGAAAGCAGGGGTCCAGCCGGAGGGAAGGACAGGCAGACTCAGGGACACTCACAGACCTGCTTCCCTTGCACACCGAAGCTGTTAGTGCTGTGTTGCATGTTTAGCTAGACGGCTGGAAAAGAGAGGGTATTGTGTATCTATGTGCATCCCTTTTATTAGATGATTATTACTTTCTCATCCCTTGGACAAAATACCTAACATCCGTAATTTCAAGTCGGAGAGCTTGACTTTGCCTTATGGTTGGCTGGATCCAAGGCAGGAAGGGATATATCACTCACTGCAGGCGGGTGTGAGAGAGGGAAGATGTTACATATTATATCATGGTGGCCAGGAGAGAGAGAGACAGAGAGACAGAGAGACAGATTATGATTATACCATGGTAGCCAGAAACCATGCAGGGTTTCCATTATTTATTTATTTGGTACCAGAAATCGAACTCAGGACCTCGCACTTGCCAGGTGGGTGCTGTGCTGCTGAGCTGTATCCCTGGTCCTCATTCTTCAGTTTTAACTCTATTTCCTTTTGCATTTTTTTTTTTTTTGCCTTATTTTGTATGAAGCCCCGAGGCACAAGATACAGTCTGTAAGTTAGTGATCAGAAAATGCGTAAACACGATCATGAATTACTCTCCGGCTCAGAGCAGGCCCCGAGCACCAGGCTTTGGGTTACTTATCCTGAGTTTTGTGACCTTCGAGGCTGTGCCACTGACCCACCCAGCACCCACACAGCAGGGCCTCACGAGTTCAGGTACTGAACTAGGTTTCCAGGTCTCAGAGTGTCCCTCGGGTGCTGTATAGATATTAAGGCTCAGTTCTGCCTCAGCAGCCTCAGCCATTGTGAATTGGGCTGTTGTTTCAGATTAGCCAGGAATCTCCATGGCAGAAAGTCCAGTTTACACGATTGATTTGTTTACTCTCCAATAGAGGATCGGTGGGTGAGACGGGCGGACAGACACACAGATATAGATGGTAGGTAGGTAAGATGCGGGGTTGATGGCACACACGCATGCTCGCGTGCGCAAGATGGGCGGACAGATGGTGCGTGGAGGGATGGGGCAGCCACGCACAGATGGACAGACAGACAGCAGTGGTGGATGATGGGTGGGTAGATGGAGAGAGAGGGCCACGATCGATGGGACATAGGTGAGCTGTCTGCATGGCACGCACGCGTGCAGGTGCACATGCGCTATGCCTGGGCGGGTGGGTGGATGCACGGATAGACGGACAGACGTGAAGGTGCTGTTATACGTGCGTGTGTGTGTGTGTGTGTGTGTGTGCAGAGCCCAGCAAGGCCACCAGGCTCTGAGGTCAATGAGGCCGTTTCAACTTCATATAGAAAGGGGACAAACGTGACCCTCCTGTCACAGCGACATGCCCCACATTTCAAATCTTTTCATGCGTTCAGACTCTTCATCAGTTTGCTGTTTCATTTACATAAGGGAAGGAAACCACAGGATACGGCTACACTGGTATGCGCAGATCTAGACACTTGAAAGATATATATATATATATAGAGAGAGAGAGAGAGAGAGAGAGACCCAGAGATAGATAGACTGAGAGATAGAAAGACCGAGAGATAGAAAGACCCAGAGATAGATAGACCCAGAGATAGAAAGACCCAGAGATAGAAAGACCTAGAGATAGATAGACCCAGAGATAGATAGACCCAGAGATAGACACAGAGATAGATAGACCCAGAGATAGATAGACCCAGAGATAGATAGATAAACAGATAGATAGATAGATAGATAGATAGATAGATAGATAGAGTGGCTGAGTAGATGGGTGGCTAGATAGATAGATGAATAAAATAGATACAGAGGTAGCCAAAGCAGTAGATAGGAAGGAAGGATGGTGGTAGATGCATAGATATATAGATAGGTAGAATAGATGATTGGTAGATGGATAGAGAGAGAGAGAGGAAGGATGGATAGTTGATAGATAGACAGATAAATATATAGATGGATACAGACATAGATAGATGCAGAGGCTGATACAGAGATAAATCGATTTTGAGCTAGACAAATACAGAGATAGATCAATAGGTGCACACATGGATAGATAGGAAAGGGCTATATAGATCGAATAGAGATAGACGGATTGATCACTCAGTAGATTGGAAAGAAAGATGACTAGATAAATATGCACATCATGGATACATAGAGAGATGGAGAGATAGGTGAATAGATCCAGAAAAAGGCATACAGAGATAGAGAAATACTTAGACACATAGATGCATATTTAAACATACAGACGTAAACATAGACACAGACACACAGATAACAGATGCACAGATAGAGAATTGTACGGATGCGGAGATGGTAGAATTCATAGGTACATAGATACTAGAAATGATAGGCAGATGATAGATTCATCAACTGACAGAGGGATAAAGATAGATAGATAGATGACAGAATAAGAATCAGTGGGGGGGTTACTAGATAGGTAGACGTACATACAGACATATGGACAGACTGACATAGGCGGATGAAATGTATGAAAAGTGGTGATGATAGATACATACAGGAATGGATGGGGAGGTGCGTGGATGGGTGGATGGATGGGTGGGTGGATGGGTGGATGGGTGGGTGGATGGGTGGATGGATGGGTGGATGGGTGG
>PVLA01020084.1:0-10929 GCA_004027455.1 Hydrochoerus hydrochaeris
AGAAGAGGAGGTGAAGGAGATGGAGGAGGGGGAGGAATGGAAGGAGAGGAAGAAGAAAGGGGCAGAATAGGAAAGAGAAGGGGATGAGGAAGTACAGGAGTGGAGGAGGAAAGGGGAGGAAAGGTGGGCAGGGCAGGGGAAACGCTCAGAGTGGGGTCCCTTCTTCTCTGTAGCCTGGTGTCCTGGGCCCTGGAGCTCGTGCACGTCACCAGGACACTAGGGATGCATGGAGACTGTGACTGTTTACCCACCAACCAAGTCAGGTCCTCATAGTGTCTGACTTTTTGTGTGAGGGAGGAGAATGAAAAAGGAGCTGGGATGCTGCTCAGTGCTGGGTTTCCAGCAGCACACACACACACACACACACACACACACACACACACACACATGTGCACACTCACATGAGTGAAATTTCAGTATTATTGTTCATCTCTCTGGCCACTGAGATGGGGCATGGAATTTGCTTTATTTGCGTGGATGCCGGTCTTAGTCTCTTTTGTGTTGCTGAGACACAATACCCCGCAACCATAACATAAGAGGAAAGGTTGATTTCAAGTCATAGTTACTGGCTCCAAGACAGAACGGCATGGCAGAGGGGCATAGCAGAGGAAAAGCTGCTCATGTCATGCAACCAGGAAGCAGAGAAAAAAAGAGACAAGCTCTTGGAGGAAGAAAATATATGCTTTCAGGCCACATGCCCAGTGACCAGAGTCTTTTGACCAGGAGTCACCTACAAACAGAGTCAGCTTTAGTGCCCAGATAACCCAATAACCTTCCAAAAGCCCCACCTGTGAGAGTTCTGCCTCATCACATTTCACTCCTGTCCCCCAAGAGACTCATACTACCTCTTCATAGAAATTGCATTTAGTCTGTCTCTGAGAGTCACCAGTCTTAGCAGTTCCAGAACTGCTGAAAAGTCCAAATCCAAAGTCCCTTTTGTGACCTATGGCAAACTTTTAGTGGTGAGCCCTGTGGAAGTCAAAAAGAAAGTTAAGCTCTTCCAACATACCATGGCACAGGGCAAACATTCCCACTCCAAAAGGGAAAAACAGGACACAAACTAATGGGACAAAAGCAAGACTGAAACCGAGCAAAAAAAACCCCTTAAATTCTATAGCTCCCTGTCCAGCACCTGGGGCAAAAATGTAAACTCCAGATGAGCTGAGCTTTCTTGCCCTTACAGTGCTACAGGTCGGGTCCCTCATGGCTTCTCTTGAGGTGGCTTTGCTTACTTCTTGCAGCCTTCCTCAGCAGATGTTCCATGTTTCCAACATCTCCAGCTTCCTGGGGTCTCCACTGCACCTGCAGCTTCACACTCACAACTTCACACTCTGCTCTGTCAGGAACAAACTGCCTGGCTTCTCAGGTCTGTTTCTGAAATCTGGGTGAAAGCCTCCCTGACCCCATGACTCTTGCATTGTGCATGCCTGTAAAACCACCACTATGTGGGGGATGTCAAGGTCTGCTACTAGGTGAAGCAGTAGCCAGGCCCCTTTGGATCATGGCTAGTTAGACCTCAAAGTGCCTTGTTGACTGAGCTCTTAGAACTATTTCCTAGCTGGTGCTGGATGAGTTGGGTTCCCTGAGTCTCTGCTCAAAGTGAAGATTTTTGCTTTTCCACCATCTATTGTGTGAAAAGCGGGGTCTTGCTGATTCCCAGGATACCCTCAGGCATCTTTTTTTATTCTTCTCCTTCTTTTCAATCTTGTCAGCAACCTTGCTTTCTGAAGCACCACTTTTGTAAGTGTTTCCTTTCTGGCCTCCAGCAAGCTTTTCAAATTATTCAACTTGACTTTTTGCTTCTGTTTCTTAGAGTAGATCTTGCTTAAAGCAGCAAGCAGTATTCATGCTACAGCTTGAATGTTGGATTCCTTGAAATGTCCTCCACCAGATTAATTAGTCCACTACACTTAACCTCAAACTCCAGCAAATTCTCAGGATAGGGGCAAAGTGTAAAGAACAGCACACATGACCATCAGTCCAACTGCCAGAGGTGTCATTGTTCCCAGTTAAAACTTTCTCAGCCTGGGCTTTACTGTCTACATCTCTATGAGCATTCTGGTCTTTGAACCCTGATTAAGATCTCACATCAAGCTCTGCTCACAGCATCTGTAGCCAGCATCTATGAACCTTTCCAAATTCCTCCTTAAACCATTTCCAAAGGCTTCTAAGTCACATGTTCAGGTATAGTCCTGGTAAGGATCCCACCTTCCTGGTACCAAAATCTGTCTTAGTTACTTTTTTGGTCACTGAGGCATAAGACTAAACACCCAAAACATAAAGGAGAAGAGATATTTATTTATTTATTTATTTATTATTCATGGTTACTGGCCCAGGGTAGAATGGTAAGGCAGAAAAGGATATAAAGGAGGGAAATTTGGTCTTGTCATGTGGCCAGGAAGCAGAGAAAAACACAAGAGCTTGGAGGGAGGATATGCCCTTTTGGGTCACACTTCCAGTGACTGCCTCTTCTGACCAGAGCCCTCCTTCTAAGAGTAAGACCGCTACAGCACCTCCATCACTTTTCTATAGCTCCACCTATGAGTGCGTGTGACCTCTGGGAGGCATCCTCTATCTAAACCTAACAATGTCCAAGTGCTCCAACATTGCTTATCAAATTTTTTTCTTTGTTGCTTTAAAATACCGATGTTTTAATACAATTGATTTTAATACATGAATGCACGGGGCATCTTATTCAATTCTATTAGTCTGACCCATTCCTGAGTCAATACCACACTTAATTTTTTAAACTTTTAATACATTGACACCCATAAAGTTTGCTAATTCTTGAAGCAATTCTGTGGAAGTATTATTCTCTTTTTATAGATGAGGAAATTGAAGCCCAAAGGGTCAAAATGATTTGTCCACAGCCTGGCTCACCAAGTTCCCAAGGCCAGAAGAGTCCACACAGGGGCTGTGGATTCCTCTGTCTGCCCAGTTTCCTTGGGACCACTCCTCTTGCCACAGGAAATAACCGAACAGCCTGGTCCTTGAGCTTTGTCAGTGAGTACTGGAGCGGTTGTGTCCTAGCTTATATGGTGTCCCCTTACCCTGCCTCTAAGAAGAGGTGCTCTGAGATGCTGGGTCAAATTTCCTGTGACCTCAGTCTCCTGAGAATGGGACTGCTTCGATTGGCTGAGTTGCTTTTCTCTTTTGCAGACTGTGTCCCCAGCCTTAGGCTGTGCTTTCTACTCTGGGTTCTAAAAACCTGGAGCCAAGCGGGCAACCCCTTAGCAAGTGGAGAAGCTGCCCAGAGGCTCTGGCTTTTCTCTCTTCATTCCCTGTCTGTTCTGCTGTACTGAGTTTCTCTCCCTTTTGCCTCATTCTTCCAGGTCGCCCTCTTTAAATGTGTTTCATCTTGATGTGTTGTAGATGCAGTCTCTTTGGGAACAAGGTAACAAGGCCATCTGTGAAAAGGAATCGAAAGCATTTCGAGTAGTTGTGGGAGCTGTCTAGGGCCCAGTTGCTGCAAGATAAAAGATTTCAGGGTCCTCTGGGGCTTCCAGGCTTCCCACCCTCCTCTTTCTGATTCCCAGAGAGAACTTTCCAGATGCCAACTCCTGCATCCCCTGGGCCTGAGCAGCTCAGCCCCACCCAGCCTGCTCCTTCTGGCTCTGGGCTTGGTCTATGTCCCATGGGAGCTCAATGACAGCTTCTGCTGAAGCCCTGGGGGAGCCCCAGGAGCCTCCCAGATATTCAGCAACTCACAGGCACTGTGAAGATGTCCACAGGCTTGGTTTCGATTCACCTGGGTGGGCTCCACCACTCCTCAATGGCCCCTGGGGGCCTCAAGGGGCTTGCAGCAGTTGAGTTGTAGACATTGTTGACCTTCTTTAAATTACTGAGAAAGTTTGGTTTGTGGTCTCTCAATCTTCAGGATTCCAAGTTCCCGGCACATCTGCTCTCAACTCAAACTGGTCATTAGCGGGATTGTGGAATGGAAGTGTTTTCTAAGAGGCAAATGTTGGAGAGAAAAGAGGACTGGACTGCAGACCAGCAGGCCTGGGACTCAATCCAGTGTCTCTGTACACTGGCTTGTGGCTTTGAGCAAAATTCTTTCTTTTCTGAACCCTGTGGAATGGTGGCTGCCACCCTGCGATCTGAGCAGTATCTCAGTCACTCAGCATCTCACAAGGACCAGTTGGGTTCTTGGGATACAGGAACAGACAGGCAGGAGAAGAGCCCTTCAAATGGGTCTGGATTGTATTCTGGAGACCTAAGACAGGCAAACCATCAAGCCAATGAGCGAGGCCCCTTTGGTATTGATAAGCATCAAGAAAAGAACAAAGCCACCCAAGGAGGAGCAGTAGGCAGTGGGCAGTGGACAGTGATCAGGAAGGCAGTTGGCCAGGCCACTGACTCCTTCCCCTGGGGAACAGGCATGGAAATGGATAGAGGTGAGCAGATTCAAATGCCACTGGAGGTGGAACCCAGTAGATGTGGTACCTGGAAGATGTCAAGAGCATCTATCTCTGCTCGGACCAGGTGCTGTCCTTTTGTGAACAGGTGGGCCTTCCCAAGCTGGGGGTCTGGAGCAGAAGACATCCAGGGATCTCCCTGGGAGGATGGGAGTGTTGGCTGAGGACATCAAACTGCCAGCAGAACTGGATTAGTACCTGGGGAAGCACAGATGCTCAGCATGGTGGCCGTTGGCAGCTGGAAGTCAGCTGTTTGTCAGCCCCTGCTATGAAGTGGACTTGTCAGGGATCGTAGCACAGCCCACAACCACATGCAGGCATGTGGAGCCACATGTGGGGTGTATGTGTGTGTGTGTGCACACGCGTGCATGGTTGCACATGCACATTCAAGGGACATGATCATAGGAATCTTGACTTTTGAATATGCACCAACTCAGGATGAGCACAGGGAACTGGCTTTCCAGCTCTGTGCCAGGCTTCTGCACCAACTCTCAAATTTTCTCCAAATTACAACCCATCATGAGATGAAAGTTTCCATCTCTGCTTTGCAAAGGAGAAAGCAATATTTCAGAAGACTTAAGTTCCTTGACCAAGGTCACATTTAGCAAGCAGTAAAGCCAACATGAAATTTTTCTGACAGATCAGCCCCCAATCTTTCTGCTCTCTGTGGTGGCAGAGGGCAGGGGCTTGAGGAAGGGCCTCACCCAGGAAAGAACCTTTATTACCAGCTCACCCTGAAGTTCCCAGTGGGGAGAGAACATTAGAGTGCACAGAGAGGCTTCCTGTGATGTCCGATTCTAGTCGTGAGGCCATGGATCCAGCAGAGGCAGGGATGAGGCACTGGGGAAGAGGCTGGAGTCACACTAAGTCACCCTGCATCATCTGTCTCCCGCTTCAGGCCTCAGTGTCCTCAGCTACGGAAGGAGGGGGCGGTTCAGGTAGGTGAAAGGTGGGAAACCCCCAGGACTCACCAATCCAGAGCATCATGTGACCAAGCATAGCAGGCCAAGGGATGGCCCCTCCCTCTGTCATTCATTGTCCCACTCATGATAGGAGGATGAGGATAAAGACAGGTTTGCCTTCCTTGGCCCCATTGCCTCGAACAAAACCACCACACAGGAAGAAACGGTGACCGGAAGTCAGCCGTGTACCGTGGGGCTGGAGCAGAGGGCTCCAGCCAAGGAGTAACCACTGCCCGGGTCCTCTCATTGTGGCCATGAGGGATAACCACCCTGAGGACTGCTCAAAACAAAACACAGATTCAAATTTGAATAGAAATCCTCTGGCTTTTAATTACTGTCATCAAATCCAACACCTAAGTAAATAGGCTAATAAGCAAGGAGGCAAATGGAAGGCAAAACATATCTTGGGCTGACCATGACCCTGGGCTGGATCAGCCCTCTCCTTGGTAGCAGAGTGGAGCAGGGGTTGGGGCAATGTGTGGGTGCCGTGGGCCCCTCTGCCAAGAGCTGCAAGGAGGGTGTGCGCAGAAGCCTGAACCCCTCGGGGCACCAGTGCCAACAAGTCGGCAGTTTCTGGCTGTAACCAACCAGGCCAGCTGTACCAGCAAAGTCTCACTGAGCATTTAGGGATGCACACCCTCCCTGGAGACCTGGGGTATCTCTACTGTCACCACTTCCATGGGTCTAGGCAGCGTGGTCGAGTTAATGAAGGTTGCCATCCACGTGATTCTCCAGGATCAGGAGCTGTTCTAGAAGCGCTGTGTCCCTTGCTCACCAAATCTTCACAAAATCCTGGAGAACAGTCATCCTGGCCTTTCCACCCCAGCCAGGTCAGGGGACTCCCCCGGTCAGTCACTAAGCCGTACCAGTGTTACTTAGGGCCTCACAGATAAGGACTTTCATTAATGGGTGCATTGTGTTTTTAATGGAAAAGAAAAGGTCACAAAAACTTTCTGGGTGTCTTTGAGAGAGCCAGCCACTTTCAGACCTGCTGTCCTAGGAACCCAAAGAACTGGAACTTGCTGTCCTCCTTTTAGTGATGTAAAAACTGAGTCCCCAGCAGGTAGGTGACACAGCTGGAAGCTCACAGTGGCTAAGGTTACATGATCCGGATTTCAACTTCATACCTCGTGGTGCAAAGGCCAGAGCTCGAACAGCCAGCATGCTGCTCTTGTAAGTGGTTGTGGCCTCCCAAGCCACAGCCACCCCAGGGCAAGAACCATACCAGTGTTTCCTAAGATCCGCGCCATGTTGGAACTTGGGGTGCTGGGAAAACAGGCAGCCAGCTCACCGCTCTGGTGGGTGGCTGTGAGCCTACCGGGCACGGGCTAAGAATCAAACATCCATCTCACACACCACCACCACCACCACCCCTCCCCCTCCCCTTAGCGCCCCCCCCCCAGCAAGTGAGATCCAGAGATCTGAGCATCTCTTGGGAGTTTGACTATATGCAACACAGCAAATAAGGGGGATTTTCTTCTGCTATCTCTTTGAAGGCAAATATTTTTATCTCTGTTTTGCTCTGTTCTGATCAATGGTATTGCTCTAGTGAATATTCTATTTTTATAATTTTGGCATTTCCTTCGATATTGCTCTACCTGATTGAAGGAACAACTATTGTGAAGAAAACCAGATATACTATAGTACCTATTGCTGTTATCCCGGTAACCTGCTGTGAGGTTCTGTACCACTTTCACTGCACTGCCTCAATTGGCTTTGTACTGTCTTGTTCTGCTGTATTTTACTACCTTCAAAATAAAATAAATAAATAAAACAAAGTAAAAAAATACATATATAAGAAAAAAAATTAAAAAGTAAATAACAAAACAGATCAGTAAGGTACTGAGCAACCTGAAACATGATATAACTAAACAGATAATGGACTTAAAAAGCAAAAGGAAGAGAAAAAAGCAAAAGGAGGAAAAGAAAGTGCTCTAAAGGAAAGTGCATGTATGTTTAAGTGTGTAGGACTGATAACCATGTTGCTAAGTTTTTGTTGGATGGGTGAACAGAACTGTTTGCAGCCTCACTGTTTGAATGTCCACTTTGTATGCTTTAATTTTGTAACTTGAACAACTATGTCTAAGAAGACAATATGTAATGTATCAACTAGTGATTTCTTACTGTTTATTTTTTTTGAAATTCTGTATTGTTTCTACCCTTTTTTCTGTTTTGTTTTTTCCCCTCTTTTTAAATAAAATTAATAAAAAATAATAATAATAAAAGGGCCAGAGCTCATCCCATGGGACTCAGCAGCTTCTCCAACTCAAGAAACTCCCATCCAGAAGCTCCCATCCAGAAATGCCCATCCAGAAACTCCCATCCAGAAACTCCTCCCATCCAGAAACTCCCATCCAGAAATGCCCATCCAGAAACTCCCATCCAGAAACTCCTCCCATCCAGAAACTCCTCCCATCCAGAAACTCCTCCCATCCAGAAACTCCTCCCATCCAGTAACGCCCGTCCAGAAACTCCTCCCATCCAGAAACTCCTCCCATCCAGAAACTCCTCCCATCCAGAAACTCCTCCCATCCAGTAACGCCCGTCCAGAAACTCCTCCCATCCAGAAACGCCCATCCAGAAACTCCCATCCCGAAAATCCACCCCAGCATTTTATTTTGCTCCATGGGGATTGATGCCTGAATGATGGTGAAAAAAAATCAACCTCACTTGGTCAAACTAACATTTAAACAGTGAAATAGTGGTGGGATGACATCAGCAAGATGGCAGGCTAGGTGCTCCCACCCCTCATTTACCCACAAAAACAACAATCTAACAACTACAATGGGTGAAAATAGATCTGGGAGAGCTCTAGGGTATGATTAGGAAGCTGCAAACCCCCTGGGGAGCATGGAAACACCATGGTGGTGGAGTGGAAAAGTGTAGGAAGCACTTTGCCTGCATCACCCCCAACCTCAGACCAGCACAGCTGAATGCCAAGTTTTCCCTTGGCCTTGACTTCTTTCCACGGAGTGGAGAAAGGCCGAGAGCTGGAATCCAGCAGCTTTCTCAACTGGGAATCCCAGCAGCCTTGCTGTTGCCATGGTGACCCACAGCCACGGCCATTAAAGATGCAGCCTTGGCCAGGGCCGGCCCCAGCAGACGGAGCTGCCTGGGACATACCACTCTGCCCCTCTGTAGCCAGAGCTGCCTCTGTGCCTTTCTGGGGCTGGACTCTTGGTGGCACACACACGATGCCAGTCTTCCAGTCCAAATGATACTGCTCCCCCACTCACCCAATAGTCCAATGGCCCAGTCACCAATAGTGCCCACACTACCAAACCTGGTGCTGCTGTCCACTGCCCAACAGGTGCTCCACAGGTCTTGGAACAAGTGTCCATGAACATCCCTGGAGACCCCATGCCACACCATCCTGAGCCTGCTCCTGGATGAAAGTCTTTTCCCTCCAATGCCAGCCCATAAAGTTGAGAAGAAATGTCTGCTCCCTCCTGCAAACTCCAGCACAAGGCTCCAAAGGACACAGAACAACCAAGGGACCAGGAACCACTGAAGGACGCAGTGCATCGCCAATAAACAAAGTACTGGAGATCTACGGATTTCCTGGCAAAAGAATTGCTTGCAAGCAGCTCAGAGCAAGAGAATGCAAAGAGACAAGTAAACTATGACAGCAAAATAATGGTTGAACTAAAGCAGAAATTCAGTAAGATGTAAAAATACAAAAAGAAGAATCTAAAGGGAATTCTGCAGTTGAGGAATAAAATGAATAAAGTGAAAAAATTAATATAGACCATCCACAGTAGCCTCCATCAAGCAGAAGAACCATCAAACCCTTATAACAAATACTTTGTAATTACCTAGTCGGGGGGGTGGGAAGCAAAGTGTATACAACACAGGACTTATGGACCGACACCAGGTGAACTGGTGTACACATAATCAAGGGCCCAGAAGAGGATAGGGAGAAATAGGGAGAAGGGTTATTTAAAGAAATAGTAACAAAAAACTTCCTAAAACTTGGGAGGGAAACAGACATTCAAGTTCATGAAGGTAAAATAAAACTCGAAACAGGACCAACACGGGGAAGACAACATGCAGGAACATTATAATCAAACTGTCAAAAGTCAGGGACAAAGAATTTTAAAAGCAGCAAGAGAAAAGCCACTCATCACATATAAGGTAAATGCTCCAGAATACTATAAACATGTTTCTCAGCAGAAAAACTACAGCCAGGGTTTGCAAGGGAAGCAACTTAATACAGGACACATCATGTACAGTGTTATTTTACAACAGTCACCCAAAGAGTCAAACACAGAAAGGGCAAGAAATTTGTTCACACACCAAAGATCCCAAAGAGTCTAGCTGAGGGCCTGGATCCCATTGCAATGTCCTGCATGAGTCCAGCTGGAGACCTAGAGCCCATGACAATGTCTCATGCAAGTCTGTTTCATGGATCTGCACTGGGAAAACCCAAAGGTCAGCAGTGGAAGACAGAAAGTTTACATCAGCAGGATGGAGGATCAGTGCTAGCAGGCTGAGGATTCTGTACTAGAGTCAGGAGGTGACGCTCAAAGTAAGGACCAGTGTTGTCCCAAAAAAAGCCCCAGCCATCTTCAGGGACAACGAGGTCTTGAGCTCCTCCAGTGATGAAACAGCCAGGTTCCTATTAGGAAAGAGGCTTACCAAACTCCTCCAGGAGAACCAACGGCAATAGGAGAATCAACAGTACTACCTCTTCCTCTCTGGGTCTCCTTTTTATTCTGGCAACAGTCTTCAGATGGGCCCAGCACCATGCTGATTCAGTTCAGCTGGTGTTCCAAGGTGACCACCAGCCGTCAGTCCACCTCACCAGGAAAGTGCGATAATGTAGCCAGAATACTGAAGCATGTCTGAAGCTGGAATCTGCCAACTAAGAATACTGTACCCTTAAATGTAAGGGTCCACATAGACTGAAAGTGAAGGAATGGAGAGTCCATACTAGAAAAACAAAACAACACAAAAAACAAGAATGATTATGTAAGTACCAGGAAAAAGCAGACTTTAAGTAATGAACTGTCTCTAGAAATAAAGGAGGTTATTATATAAGAATTAAAGGGTCAATTCAATGGGAAGGTATAAAAAGTATAAATACACATGCATATATATACCTGAATGTACCTAAAGCAAATAAGATAGATCTGAAGAGAGAAATTGACAACAATATAAACAATCAGAAGCTTCAATATCCTACTCTCAATGATGGATAGAATGTCCAGACAGAAAATCATTAAACAGATTGCTGGCTTGAACAACACTATTGATTCAATGGATCTTATAACAGACATATAGAGAATTCTATAATCCGAAACAGAAGAAAGTACGTACTTGGAAGTGCACGTGGAAAAGTCTCCAGAGCAGATCACTTGTTAAGTCACAGAATAAAAATCAACAAATTTTAAAAGATAAAAACTATGCTAAGCACCTTTTCTGACGCAGTGGAATAAAAGGAACAATCAGTAATCGTAAGCAAGTGGAAAAACTCGCACATAGTGGAAAGTAAATAGCAGACTCTAGGTTCCAGCTTTACTTGTAGAAATCAGAAGTTATTTTGGTTA
>PVLA01020085.1:0-10931 GCA_004027455.1 Hydrochoerus hydrochaeris
AGGACCAATTGCTGTCCTGCAGGCCCATGACGGGTAAGGCCTGGTTGGGTTCATATGAAGAGTCCTTGACCTAAGACAGGCGCTGTCCTCACAGGGCCTGCCATACTCTTATAAAGTGATAAGGGAGGAGATGTAGGGAGCAGCATGATAGCTTCATGGCTGCTGCTCCATCTCTCCCTCCTGTGGGCATCCAGTGCGTTGGCCTACATTTCCCAGGATCCTTTCACCCCACCCAGGAAATGACAGTGACCCATCCATAACTTCCTGCCCCCGCTTCTTTATAAGCCAGGGACATTTCCTCAATAAACGAGGTTTGATTGGGAAACTTCAACTTGCCTCCGTCTCTCTCTCTTCACCCTGCCCCCGCCCCGTTTTCCTTCCTCTAGGGGAAAACCCACGTATTGGTCCGCAGGCCGGATCAGCAAGCAGAAACACTGAAACAAAATGCAGGTCTTGAGGCAGATTTATTAATGTCAATGGGCACTGATCAAGATCATTCTCAGAATATCTCTGGTGGTCTAAAGTTTTTATATGCTGCACAAGCAGGAGATACAAAGGTAAAACAGAACAGTCTCACAATTCTTTTGACTATTTAGCAGAATTAGATTATCAGTTACAAGGGTAGATCAATGATCATCAATTCATGAAACTTGGTACAATGTTACAATCAGGCATTTTATATGTTTGGTTATGCTCTGTGGTCACAGGGGTCAAGAAAGTAGTTACAAAGTCATAAAGCAGTTACAGAGCCAGACAGTTTCAAAAGAACAAAATTCTAAAAAGAACAGTTTCTCTTGTACCATTTATCCCTTTCACTTGGATCAGAATTCCAATTAAAATTTCTCAAGCTGACATAGCTTTGTAAATCTCCAATGCTTCCCAACACAGCACATGCACATTAACCAGTCTTTGTAGGCCAGGTGCTTGCCCCTGTATACATGTTGTCCTGGACTGTTTTCAAGAGATCCTTTACCCAGAATCTAAATTTTCCAGGACCCTGACTGCCTTGAGAATGTTTTGCTTGCTTACATGTACATCTACTGAGAGAGGTATTTGTTTTAATTCACAAAACTTTGTTACTCTGTTTCTTCATGGATATAATATGAAAAAATTAAGCACATTCACTTTACTCTGAAGTCTCATTTTCTTGATACAATGCTTCTGCACCAAATGGATGCTTTAACATTAGAAATGCAATGGCAAGATCTTCATCAGAAACCCTGGTGCTCCCTGTTAATCTCAGAGCTTTAAGCAGGTAGACATTTAGAGAACCAGGTCATTCTTCACTGAGATCCATAGAAGGGATCTAGCGACAGCTTGCTGACACTGAATTTGTAGGTTTAATCATGAAACTTCAGGACCACCTATGGAAAAGCAATTATTTCTATGTTAGCATTATTCCAGCCACATTACATGCTGATGATAAATCTTCATCTGGTCATTTAAAACCGTTTCAGAATGACATTTAATTCATAAACTCTGAGATAAAATTTAGAAGAAAAAATGCAATGTAGTGAAAATGTCCATATATTGAAATGAGCAGAGTTTATTAAATGAAATGACACTTCCCTCTCTTTCTCATATAGACATTTTTCATATTAGGTATTATCATCTAGATATATATAATTGTCAAGCTCTAGCTGAAAAAAATGCCTATAGCAAGTCATTTGGGGTTCTTATTCTTTCCTCCATTTATTCTCATCACCCCCACAGCTCAGGTTATCTAGCTCATCTGGCTGGCACGGGTGGAACTATAAAAAAAGGAAGAGGTTTTTATTACTTTCTAGTCCCCTCCTAAATGAAGCTAGTGACTGCAGTAGCCTGTCAACCTGCTGGTGATAAAACCTTTTGAATGAAACCTCCTTTTCTGCAAAGATAAAGAAAAGTAGATTCAGAGTCTAATCTCTTTGCCTCCTATAACCTTCTTTTCTTTTTAAGGGCCAGCCATGAGCATTATTTTTAAAGCCAACAATGAACCCTGTACTTGCAGAATACAGCCAAACCCTCCCTACTCACATATGCCACTGCCTCTGAGACAGCCTTGCTTGTCCATCTCCCACCCCCAGTCTTGGCAGAGAAAGGTAAGGCCTGGTCTCCATTTGCTCCTGCTTTCTCCTCCACCTCCCATGGCGCACTGCTGAAGGCAACAGCTGGGGAGCAATGGCATGGATATATACCAGAAGACGCAGCAGAATTCTGACAAGCTATCTGTGAGGTCAGTGGAGTTTACCTCTAAACCAGATGGGAAGGCAGAGACACAATCTGTCTCCCACAGCAAACATCTGGAGACAGAATGGTCTGTTCCAGGCTTAAACGCCTCCTTTATGCTGTATCTCTCATTCCTTCTTTAATGGGTTGTTACTCACATGCTCAAGTGATTGCTGCTAACAGTCGATGCTTTCTGACTGCTTAGCACACAGAAATAGAAAGAAAGCTTTTCATTTCATTTCTTGAAGTCAGTACAACTCTGGCACCAACATTTGACATATGTCTTGCAGTATACCTATCCACACAAGATGGCTATCATTTACATAGAGACACAGTTTTTAAATACATTCTAGCCAAAATATTGTGCACAAGTGAAAAATGTTGCAGGTAGGTCTGTCTTAGTTCATTTCTGCTGCTACAACAAAATATTTCAGTGTAGTGGTTGATTGATTCTGTCAATTTGAGATTTTTGGAAGCTTAACCCTCTACACCCAAGGGTGTAGAAGATGACCCACCCTAGGGGGGTTCATCACCTGGAGGTATAAAAGGGAAGGAGGAAGAACAAATGCATTCCATTCTTGGGAGAAGCTCCAGTCTTCACCTTTGGTTGGACCTCATCTCCTGGCTTCCAGTGTAGACTCTTCAGCCTTTCATCATAGAACCTTTGGCCTTCTGTCGCCAGCTTGCTGGTGTGGACTTGCAGGAGTCACTAGGGCAGACTTCAGACCTTAGATTGAATCCTTCGTCCTCCAGTATGCAGACAAACTCTACACGCTTCTTCATCCGCTCTGTGGCTGACCATCATAAACCAATCTTGTTGTTTCTTTTACATCTGTATATTTTGTGCTACATCTGTTCTTTCTAGTAAAACCCTGACTAAAACAGAATTTGGTGCCGAGGAGTGGGGTCATTGCTGTGACTATACCTGACCATGTTTTTCAAGAAGCTTTGGAAATGGCTTGTGGGCAGAGTTTGGAAATGTTTGGACATGTCGCCTGGATGCATAGAGCTGAAACAGCTTAGGCTGTTCTGTAGAGGAGATTCTGGTCAGAGCTCAGGAGATCAGAAGGCTGATAGAATGCCTAATGGTAAAGACCAGGCTTAGGAGGTTTCTGCTGGGAAGAAGGACTGCACTGGTTGTTGGTTTGGCAGAAAGTTTGTCTGCATTTTGCTCATGCCCAGAGACTTTGCCTGAGACTGAGATTAAGGGCAATGGACTGATTAATCTGGCAAAGGAAAAGTCAAGGCAGTCGAATGTTGAGGCTGTGGTTTGGCTAATTGTTGGGGGTTTTTAGCCAGCTTTATGTTGCAAATCAAGAGCTAAGAGCCCAGCAGGATCATTTGCAATGCTGTGAGTTTGGCCAGTAGGAAAACTCCAGTAAAGCTGTGGATCATAAAGATAGGGCCCAGACTTTGATTGCTGAGAAGGAACAAAGAGATAAGAAAGATGGCCAGGGGGCATCCCAGGAAGCAGCCAATCTCCACCCTTTGTAGCCTCAAAACTGCAAAAGTGAAAGAACTTGCTCAGAGGAGAAAGCTGCAGAGCACGGTGCTCCAGAATGGGGAAAGAGGCCACATGAGTTTCCAGAATGGCAGCAGCCACATGAGGCTCCAAAATGGCGGCAGCCACATGAAGTTCCAGAATGGCGGCAACATAAATGAGCTTTTCCTCACAATCAGGTAAACAGAGCCCAGCGATCCAGGCAATCAACCCATCTACAGCCAAGAGAGAGAAAAGCCTGGCTACTTCTCCAATTGGCAGCAAACCTTGGTGCCATCCACATGGCACTGATTATAGGTGCAAGGAAAATGCACAAATTCTGAGGGTAAGACAGCTTCCACCTCGATTACAAAGGGCCTGGGAGGCCAAACAGTGTGCCCCTGAGAGGGCAATATGTAAAGATATAAGGGTGAAGCCAAGGGTGCAGCGGAGACCCCAGAAGTTTGGAAAAATTGGGAACATGGATCATCCAAGGAAAGCTACAAAAACCGAGCAGAGAGGGTTTAAGAGAGAAGCTCCAGGAGCGAAAATCCGTGGAAGTGCCGTGGAGGTGGAATAACCCAAGCCTTTTGGAGCTTGCAACCAGACTGCTTCTAATGCTGAGCATGGAACTATAGGACTTAATGATGGCCTTGCTGGATGTTGGACTTGCTTTGTTTTCAATGTTTTATATTCTCCTGTTTGTATCTTTTGGAATGGTAATGTTTATCTTGTGCCTTTGCATTTCATAAATGTTTAACCTTGTTTCATTTGTACAGGGGGTTATACTTAAGAGTTTGCCATAGATGCCAGAGGAGACTTGGGACTTGGACTTCTCAGCAATGCTGAAAATGTTAGGACTTTGGCAACTCTTGGAAATGGACTAAATGTCTTTTGTATAAAGGATGTGCATGAGTCTTTGGGGGCCAGGGGTGGAGTGTCATGGTTTATATCAGTGGCCCCCAAGCCTCATGCCTTTGCATTATGCATTTGTGATTGGTTCATTGTCTAGTCCTTGGATTGGAGATGTGAGTGCTACACTGGCCTAGGGTTGGAGCCAGGATGTGATGTAATGGTAGGAAGAAGGTGTGTCTCTCTCTCTTGCGGTTTTGGCTTGCTGTTTGCAGCCACCATGAACTGTGGCCCACTATGCCACGCTGCCTTGGAGCTAACTGAGTATGGACTGAAACTTCCAAAAACTGTAAGAAATAAACCTTTCCTTTCCCAATCTTGGGCATCAGGTATTTTGTCTCAGCGATTAGTAAAAAGTAACTAAGGTGTGTATACAAGGAAATTTATAGACAAAAGAAATTTATTTCTCACAGTTCTGGAGGCTGAGGAGGCCAAGACACAGCAGAGTCAGTGTCTGATGAAGGTCTGCTCCTCATAGATCTTTCTCAGGGAGCCCGTACATGAAGAGGCAAAAGTGAAGAGCAGCAAACTTATCCCCCAAACCCTCCTTATAGGTGCAAATCCAACTCTTGAGGGCTTGAAACAGGTAATTCTCTGTATTGCTTTCACTCATAGCCTAACACACCTCTTAATAGTTACATTGGGGATTTAGTTTCAGTGCAAATTTTGGAAGGAACACACACAGTTAAGCCATAGCCATCCCCAGCCAACATCTCATATGTACCCTTCCCTTTGCTGTGCACCCCCACATAGTCTCTTTGGCTCAGGTCTGGGGAGTGGCAGGCAGAAAAGCCTCCCATCATCCACCTTCAGAGGGAAGAGGCTTAGTATGCTTTGAGGAGAGAGAGCTACTGAGGAGGGGAAGTGCCGTCCTTTACCCACAACAGAAGGAAGACAGTGCTAGCATGATCCAGGGCAAACCTGTATCTCTGGGTATCTCAGTCATCTCCCTACACCCACCCAAGAGTGGCAC
Organism: Hydrochoerus hydrochaeris; assembly: GCA_004027455.1. Lineage (NCBI taxonomy): Eukaryota > Metazoa > Chordata > Mammalia > Rodentia > Hydrochaeridae > Hydrochoerus > Hydrochoerus hydrochaeris. Next base: position 5,574 of record PVLA01020085.1, read on the forward strand.
AAGGGGAGGAGACTGGACTGAAAATGAAGATCTCATCCAAATCCAAAAACATGGCACTTTCTGAATGAAGGCTCAATACTATGACATGGTTGTTTTTTTTTTTTCAAACTAAGTCTTCCTGTAATGAATTTCAATCAACATTGCCAAAGAGAAGGGCTGGTAGATATCTGGGGTGGCAATGGAGCTTGAAAACAAGCCTCAAGAACAAGACTTTATACTTCACTTGGAAGGTGTAATACTCAGGTCATCCACTAACCTCCCGCACTATCATCTTGTTCTGTATGCACCATTTTAGATTTAAGTCCTTGTTCTTGTCACAAGATAAGTTTCTGTTTCTGGAGTAAGTTTCTGTTTCTTACAAAAGTTTCCTTTTCCCCGAAATGACACTTCACTTGCCACCCTAAATAACCAACCAGCTCACTCCCCGTGTTCTTATCAGCCTTCCCACCAATCGGCTGCATTGCTCCTCTATAAAAGTAAACTCCCTTAGTTGTGAGGGGCACAGTCCCCAGACCAGCTACTGGAGGCTGTGTCGCTAGGCTTGGCAATAAAACTCCTTCACCTTTGATTAATTGGATTGAATTTTTATTTCTTAGTTGGGCTATTACATTTGGGGGCTCGTCCGGGATGGAGGTTTAGCCCCACCGACCCAAATTGGCCATCTGGACCCCTACAACCATGAGTAAAATTTTACTTCTTCCAGAGGGCTCTGATGGCGTGCCATACCTAGGTATAATTTATAGAGGGGACGCCCTCGATTTGGGAGCTGAGTCTGGCAAGCAAGGACAGAACAATTTGTTTGGGCTAATGGCCCATTTTGCTTTGTATTTGTGTTTTGCCTTGCTGTCTTGACTAGCTCCATTTGTCTTTGGAGCCCTCTGGTTAAAATCTAGCAACCAAAACTTTTGGGTGAGGAGTTACTTTTTCCTTTTTTTTTGAGACTGCAGTCTGTCGTGTGTCTAATTTGTGTCTGTGTGTCCACATCTGCGTGTTGTGTTTTTGTTAACTGTTTCTAACCTTCCCATTACTCAAGACCTTGCTCCTAGGAAATCATGGGACAGACTGGAACAAAGGAACCGCCCACTCCCCTAGCCTTGGTCCTCGACCATTTCAAGGAATTTAAAAGACGAGCAGCAAGCTACGGGGAGAATGTTTACAAAGGGAGACTAATGATCTTTGTTACACAGGAATGGCCTGCAGGGACAAAAGGGGTCTGGCCCCCCATCGGGTCCTTTGATATGACCATGGCACAAACAGTTTGCCAATATGTCTTTGGACCTGCGTCCCACCCTGATCAAATTGTTTACATTCAGATTTGGATAGATATTATCTATGATTCCCCTCCTTGGATTAAACCTCTGAGAGGGGAACTCATAGCGGCGTTCAAACCGAAAGCGCAACCAAACCAGAAGCCCACAGCTCCTCCATCAATCCTCGTGTCAGAAGATCCCCTTCTCAATGAGTATTCGCCTCCTTTGCCGCCTCCCCCATACCCGGCCCACTCGTCTTCTCCAACCCCGCTCCCTGACTCCACTTCCTCTGTCTCCCCTTCCCCCACTTCCTCCCCCTCTTCTCCCCCTAGTCCGATCCACACATGCAGTCGCCACCATGCGGAACTTCAACCTAGACCTCCCTCTGAAGCCGTTCCCCTCTGTCCTCTGCGAGAAATGCCTACACACGGTGGAGGCTCAATGTTCGTCTATGCTCCCTTTTCCACCTCTGATCTGTATAACTGGAAAAGTCAGAACCCTCCTTTTTCAAAGACCCTGAGAGCCTTATAAATTTGCTTGACTCTATTTTGGTCACTCACCGTCCCACCTGGGATGACTGTCAGCAGATACTTTGAGTCCTTTTTACAGCAGAGGAGCACTTCTGCATTCTTGCTCAAGGAAAGAAAGGCATCCAAGACCCTGACGGCACTCCTACAGCCGACTTCCAGAGAATAGAACATGTTTTCCCCTCCTCGTGCCCGGAATGGGACCCCAATACTGATAGAGGTAAGGAGGCTTTAGAACAATATCGCCAGAGGCTTCTGGATGCCATTCGAGCAGCAGCTAAGAAGCCTACAAATCTGTCAAGGGTGACTGAGGTAAGGTAATTGGCAGAAGAATCACCAGCTGCGTTCCTTGAGCGCCTCCTGGAGGCTTATCGGTTATATACTCCCCCGATGGCCCCAGAGAATGCTAGGGCGATTAACATCGCCTCTGTGTCACAGTTGGCCCCTGATATCAGGTGCAAATTACAGAAATTAGAGGGATTTGAGGGAATGTCTCTCTCCCAGCTGATTGAGATTGCCCTTAAAGTCTTTGAAAATCATGAGAACCTACAGGAAGCAACTAACAAAAAGATGACTAAAGTCCTTGAATTACTCTGCAAAAGAGAAATCAAGAAGGGTGAAAGAAAACCAAAAAGTGAAACTAAGAGTCAACGTCCCCCTTTAGATAAAAATCAGTGTGCTTATTGTAAGGAAACAGGCCATTGGCTCAAGGACTGCCCAAAACTGAAAAACAAATTAGAGCATGACGCTAAGACATTAATGTCCCAAAATTGAGGGTGTCAGGGCTCACCGCCACCCCCCGAGCCCCGGATAACTCTCCAAGTGGGGGGGCAACCTGTGGACTTCCTAGTGGATACAGGAGCCACGTATTCGGTTCTGACTTCTCCCCTGGGTAAACTTTCAGAAGATAAAGTAAATGTAATTGGAGCTACAGGGGGGTGAAAGACCTACCCCAAAATGGTTGCTAGTATAGCTCATCCGGGTCACAAGGTAACCCACCACGAATTCTTGTGGGTCCCTGAGTGCCCGGATCCACTTCTGGGAAGAGACCTACTCCACAAACTAAAAGTGCAAATTGATTTTCAGGCAGATAAGCCCAAATTAAAATTAGGCACAGATCTGCCCATGTCGAGGGCAATCCGGGTGATGGCCCTCTACCCAGAGGGCGAAGGACATTTTTTAATGGAAGACAAGATGCCAGCTCCAATTAATGGGGAGCTACTAGCTAAGTGGCAAAAAGTGATCCCTGAGGTCTGGGCTGGAAACAATCCTCCGGGACTGGCCATAAACCAAGTACCCTTGGTTATAGAACTATTACCTCAGGCTACTCCTATAAGGCTGCGTCAATGCCCCATCAGCCTCCCCACTCGAAAGGGAATCCTGGTCCACATCCAAAGGCTAAAAGAAAATGGTATATTAGTGCCATGTGTTTCCCCTTGGAATACTCCTTTACTTCCAGTGCAAAAGCCAGGTACATCAGATTATCAGCCTGTACAGGATCTACAGGAGGTGAACAGATGAGTGGTGACCTTGCATCCCACTGTTCCTAATCCCTACACCCTGCTGAGCCTACTCAGCCCGGAATATACCTGATACTCAGTGCTGGATCTGAAGGATGCTTTCTTCACCTTGCCAATCGCACCGGTAAGTCAACCTATTTTTGCTTTTGAGTGGACGGATCCTGAGTCAGGGGTGACTGAGCAGCTGACCTGGACTTGGTTACCACAAGGATTTAAAAATGCCCCCACTCTCTTTGATGAGGCTTTAGCAAGGGACTTGATGGGATTTAGGGAATGTCATCCGGAGGTGACGCTCTTACAATATGTAGATGACTTACTAATAGCCTCCCCCACTTATGAACTATGCCTAGAGGCCTCCGAGCAACTGCTGATGACTCTAGGTCAACTTGGATACAGAATCTCTGCTAAAAAGGCACAATTGTGCCAACAGACTGTAACCTATCTGGGTTATAGACTACATGAAGGTAAAAGGACACTGTCTGACCAGAGGATTCAGGCTATATTACAAATCCCCACACCAAGGACTAAAAGACAGGTCCGTGAGTTTTTGGGAGCAGTGGGATACTGTAGACTCTGGATCCTAGACTTCACAGAAATGGCCAGACCCCTGTATGATTCTTTGAAAGGGGATGCTCAAAAACCCCTGGAATGGACCAATGAATGTGATGAGGCTTTCCTTCGACTTAAACAGGTGCTATCCCAGGCTCCCGCCCTGGGGCTCCCAAATGTGACAAAACCCTTCACCTTGTACATAGATGAGCTGCGAGGGGTCAAAAAGGGGGTTTTAACACAGGAGCTGGGACCTTGGCAGCGACCCATCGCTTACCTCTCCAAGAAACTTGACCCCATGGTGGGGGGATGGCCTTCTTGTCTCAGGATTCTAGCTGCAGTGACCTTGCTTTTGAAAGAAGCCAAAAAGCTCACGTTTGGACAAAGGCTCACCATAGTAACCTCCCACTGCCTAGAGACTCTTATCAAGGCCCCGCCCGAAAAGTGGTTATCAAATGCCCGGATCCTACATTACCAAGCCCTGCTCCTAGACCCAGACTCAATAATGTTCAAAACCTCCTCAGCCTTAAACCCTGCCACTCTCATACCTGACAATGACTCTACAGTCCCCCTCCACCAGTGCACTGACCTCGTTGAGAGACAACAGAACCTTCGAGCTGACTTGTCTGATCTTCCTTTGAGTGACGCTCTGAACTATTTCACTGATGGAAGTAGTTTCATCTGAGGAGGTAAGCGAGTGGCAGGGGCAGCAGTGACCACTTAGACCGAGGTACTTTGGGCCAAAAGACTAGATCCTGGAACTTCAGTGCAACATGCAGAGCTCATTGCCCTAACTGAGGCCCTCAAGATAGCAACTGGAAAGAGGGTGAACATCTATGCAGATGGCGGGTGTGTCTTTGCCACTGTCCATGTCCATGGGGCCATATACCAGGAGAGAGGTCTCTTAACTTCAGTGGGATGAAAAATCAAAAACGTTCCCCAGATCCTAGACCTTTTGGCAGCTGTATGGCTACCACAGCAAGTGGCTGTCATCCATTGTAAGGCTCATCAAAAAGGGGAAGATCCAATCATTTGGGGAAACAATTTGGCTGACTGTACAGCCCGAAAAATAGCTACTACATCAGAGGGGACCCCTGAGGATACAACAGCGCTATTGCTGATTCCACAGACTTTGTCAGAACCGGTCTACATACAAAAGGACCATCACTTGGCCTCTCAGTTGAAGGCAGAACCTAACCTCCCTGGAGGATGCTTCCAGCTACCCGATAAGCGGGTGTTACTGCCTGAAGCCTTAGGATGAGAGCTTCTTAACCAGACTCACCAGTCTACTCATTTGGGGGGAACCAAACTGACCGAATTGTTCAGAAGCAGATTTTTTATTCCCCATCTGACCAAGATGGCCACCTCCATTAGCTCCAGATGCCCACAATGCCAACAGGTTAACTCAAAGAAATGTCAAGATTTGGAAACTACCAGATTCAAAGGAAAAAGTCCAGGTGAACATTGGGAAATTGACTTTACTGAAATGAAGAAACCTGGCCTTCAGGGGCA
>PVLA01020086.1:0-10931 GCA_004027455.1 Hydrochoerus hydrochaeris
GGCGGGGGTTGTTCTGTTTTCAGGTGAGACTCACCCCGGCCCCTCTCTCCGAAGAGCAGACAGGCGCCGTGGTCTCCTGATCTGATCTCCCACTCTCCCCTCACTGGTGTCAGTTTCCATCACTTTGAACGAGTGTCAAGCTTTAATTTAAGGTCCTGTCCCTGTGGGCAAGGTGTCGGGGCCACGATTCTCTCTTGTTCTTTTGACTGAGGATTTCTGACTCCCCATCCCCACCCCCACCCCTAACTGGTGTTGGAGATTTTTTTTGGAGCTGAACTGAATTATTTGATCAGCTCTTGAGGGTTTCCGACATGCAAGAGTGAAGGCAGGAGACACTGCGGTCCTCGTGGTCACACTCCTGCCGTGGGAGACTTCACCTTGCAGAGGCCACGGCGTGCCACGTGAGCAGGGCTGCTGTGTGTCGTGTCCTACCTGCGTCTAAGTCGCACACAACATGCGGCAGGGAGTGCGGCACTCAGGGAGGGAACTGTGGGTGGCCGAACAAGAAAGGAAACAAGGGGAGACTTTCGGGAGCAGCTTCTGAAGAAACAGAATTCTGTGACTGTTTCTTTGAATCATGGCTTCTTTCTTCATTTTAATGGCATGTGTGCTGTGTGTCCTGGAGAGATTAGATACGGTCTCTGTTCTCTGGCTGTTTTCATCACAGGTGCCGTTCTAAGGCTGGCTTCTAGTCTTTGGGGGCATCTACTGCCAGAGCCTGGCTTTATCCTCCAAGAAGAGTTCTGGTGTGCTGGCCCCTGCCTCAGTGAACAGGCACCAGGAGTCTGCTCTCATTTTCCCCTTCCATCTCTAGTCCTTGTCCGTATGAGCTCCACAAGGCTGTGCCTGGGACTCGTCTCCTTCAGCTGGGCCCCACCTCACTTGGTACCTGCCACTAAAACCTCGGTGATAAACATCCACTCGGGAGTGTGGCACCTGTGATCTCTTACCTCTCCAGGAGTCTCTGGGTCCAGCCATGGTTTTGGGAGAACGCATGTGAAACACTGGAATTCCTGCACATGGCAAGCATTCTGCTCAAAGCAGACAGTTATTAGTGCTCTATGGTTTTAATGTGTGCGGTAGGTGCCATATCATGACCATGAACGGTGACCGGACCAGCACAGAAAGGAACAAGCCAGTCATGATACAACCGTATGTAATAAAGACATTAACAAAGCCCTTAGGAACACAGTGACTAACTTCAGCAAAGAAAGTATCAGAAAAGCTTCACGAAGAATGAGAATTTTCAATTAGACCTCAAAGAATCATTTAGTTACATAAAATAAAGAGGGTCATGCTGAGCAGTGGAAACAGATTTGCAAAGATTCATCGTATGAAATATTAATGAAATAAATGCTCGGCATGACCAGAACCTTTGATGAGGTCCTCACGAAGCGATGCTGAGGAGGGGATGGTCCCTGGAGTGGGGACAGTTTGTTAGAGAACGAGGGTCCTCATCATCTGTCCTTGTCTAATTGGTCTAATTGGTCAGTGAGTTAGACGGCTGCTTTAGAAATGTAGCTCTTGTGGTATGAATGATCCGCAGTGGTAGAAAGATGTGGCTGCACCCAGGCTTCCTGGGCTAGGGTTAGATAGGTAGATTTTTACCTCAAGAAACTAGAAAATGAAAAGCAAAAGAAACCCAAAGCAATGACAAAGAAGGCAAGGAAGAGCAGAAATTATTGAATTTAAAAATAGAGTAATGTAGAAATTAATAAAAAAATGTTATTTTAAAAATCAGTAAGTTCAATAAACCACTAACAAGACTAAAAAAAAAAAAAGCATAACAAAAATAGCCAGCAAAAGATGAAAATCACCATTACCAGGAATAAAACAGGAGGCTTATGCTCTAGCTGCTAAAAGGATAACCAGGTTATTTACAAACAATATTTTTATTGTAAACTCAACAGTGGGATAATGTTGATCTTTTCTTTCTAAACCTCAAACCATCAAAACTCAATCACAGAGGGGAAAATAGCTAATAAGAATAATCCTGTAGTTCTCCAGGGCCAAATGGTTTTACTGATGAATTCTGCCAGACACTTTAGCATTAGTTTCATACAATCTCTTTCAGAAAAGGAGGGAATTTACTCTATAGTTTATATGAAAAGGCCCAGGAGGTACAATAACTAACACAATCTTTATAAGAGTAATTGCAGGGAAATCACTCAATCTAATGATAAGATTTGAAAAATACACAGACTAGAAAAACCAGAAATTGGCTCTAGAACATGCTCAACTGGCTTTTGACAAACTTGCAAAAGTGATTCTGTGAGAGGACAGATTTATGAGCAATGGTATCACTGGTGTGTTGGAGCAAATGAACTTTCGTAAGCTAAAGAATGAATTTATTGCAAAATCTCACATTTCTTAGTGCACCCAGCTCAAAATTAAAAAAACGTAAAAGATAAAATTGTATGAGTAAGTATATGTATATAAATGAATAGTATGTTAAACATTCTTGGGGATGAATGTGACTGGAGAAATGTTAATAAGCTGTTTTATAATATTACTATCCTGGTTGTGACATTGTATTACCATTTTGTAAGATGCTGTCTTTGAGAGAAGCTAAGTTAAGGCTACCCAGACCTATAGGTCTTATTTCTTATAGCTATGTATGAACCAATAATTTATCTCTATAAAAATTTCAATTAAAGAATTTGTTAATTGGCAAACCCAATAGGATTTAGCAGAAAAAAATGAGAAGCTGCTATGTAGAAATACTTCCAGGAAACAGACCCACTAAGACTCTCAGTGCATGGAAACGACACTGTCTGGGATTTCTCAGCTGCTATGACAGAGCACTTTGTCCCGAGTGCTTAGGAACAAACAGCAGAAATTTAGTGTCACAGTTCTGGAGGTCAGGAAGTCCAAGATTGACAAGCTGATAGACCCTGTCTCTAGCCAGTCCCTGTTCATGGTTCTGAGATGCTGCCCTCTGACTGCATCCTCTCCAGGGGACAGAGGGAGGCAGCTTGCTGCATCTCTTCTGTGTGAATCCTGATCTACTCTGTGAAGCCTGCTTCAGAGGAGTTTGGGGTTATCTACATCAAGCCATGTGAGAAAAATGTCAGCAGATGCAAAAACAGATTTGTATCCAACAATTTGAGTAGGATGTGGGAAAAAACTTCTAAATTTGGAAGGAAAAGAAAAATATTCTGGGAAAATATCAAGAAGTTTGACAAAAGAAGCAACTAAAAGCATAGATATAGAAGTGTATTTCATAAAATGGATTTTTTCAACACACTAAAATAGCAGATTAGATGTGAATCAAGAGAATTTAGTGATTAGAAGAGATGAGAGAAAGTTGACCTGGTATACTATGGAAAGATAAAGAGTTAGAGAATATAAACAGTCTCGAGATGACAAAGGCTGAAATTAGGGAACAGATAGTAATTTCCAGATGGGCTCCAGAGACTGGAAAAGCCCCTGGGTTTGGTTGTGGAAAAGATTTGGGAATTCCGAGAGGGGCTTGGTGCTGAATCTCAACTCAACATCTAAGAAGAGAGTTGGGTCTTGAGACAGTTGCTGAATACTGAAGTGTGATACTTACTATTCTATTTTATGAACCCGTGGTCTCAGGAGCAACCAAGAAGCTAAAATGAACTTGTTTTCCAGAAAAGTAAATTAAAACTCCAAGATGTGGTGGAAACTCCCCTAAAGTAGAGAAGCAGATGTTTGGAAAGATTAGTTGGCGGACAGCTAACTCAAGATGAGTGTGGAGGAGCTGAAGAGTAAGGTTATGAGTTAAAAGCATTTGTGTTTGTCCAGACTCTTAGAGAATCATATGATAACATACTCTCAATGCTTTAGGCATGTGTAGTCTTGACAGAGAGCAACCAGTGAGTATTTTACCTCGGTAAGTAGCTCCCTAAAGATAAATCATTGTTAGGCAATCAATAAAATAAGTTAGTAGCCTTCGAATTACTGTTATTCTACAGAAAAAAGAGCACATTGATAGAGTTGATGGTTGATTTGAGGGAGATTATTACTCGGTGTAATTTCCTTTATGGTGAGTATGTTTGCAAACATTGTGTATGATTTTTAACATATAATGAATGAATGGGTTATACTAACTCATATGGTACTACAAGTCATTGATAAATGTATGATCTATTACTCATGCACTTCTGTTTGCTAGGCTTTCTGTTCTCTAGGACAAAATCATCACAGTGGTATAGGAACCGCTGCCTGAGGGACAGCTCTGGCGAACGGTGTGTGCCGATTAGTCAAAGTAGCAGAACTGCACCATAGACACAGTCGATTTGTTTCCCAAGTGTTCAAATTTATTGAGTGCTCAGATCATATCGTTAGGCATGTTTAAGTGAACTTATTTCAAAATGTATTTGACAGTGATTAAGAATTTTGTGGCTTTTGTGGTCAAATACAGCTGCTCTGCTGAGTTTTGAGACAGTTCAGTGGACTCTCCGTGTCTTCATAAATAAATAGGCTGCATGAAGTGACCTACGTCAAAGGATTGTGAAGTAGCTCAAGCCTATGGCTCACAGGGACTAACAGACAGTAGTTATTCAGGGCTCAAACAGTGGTAGGCTTTGGGAAAATTTGGTATTTTATTGATTCTTTCATTATAAAATCAACTCTCAATTCTGTTAATGAGGAAGCTTTGATTTAGAAATCCTCTGATTAGCAGTTTTCTGTATGTGAGTGGCATTAAAACCCGTTTGAATAACAAGGGTCACTGAGAGTCAGAAGGGGAGAAAGCCAAGGGTGCTCAGCGGCTGCTTTGCAGTCACCGTGTGAGGGACCTGTTTCTGTGATCTCCAGAATTTGGCAGGTCCCAGAGCCTTGGAAGGCGCTAGTTATTCTCACCTCAGAGTGGACATAAGCAAAACTGTGTTTCAAGAGCCCCACAGAGAGTGGCAGAACCCCCAATCCTCTATCTTTAGGAAATGTGATAAATCGTATTGCTATTGATTGAATGGAGATTGAGTTCTTCTTTTGATGCTTTGGTCATTTCACTGCTTGAAGCAATCCATGCTGCAGCTTTTCACTGCTGTTGTGGGTATAACTGTGCTGGAAACAAGCAAGTAACTATGGTTTGCTTAATGTCTGGGTGACACTGACAAATTACTGATATGCAGATTAGGAGGTCTGAGGTGGGGAAATCCTAGTTAGATGCTAGGTGGGCCAGCTGCAGATAGAATTATTAGCAAATATAGCAACAAGGATTCAGACCCTGAGCACAGAGGACAGCAGGCTCGTTCTGATGAGAACTGTGGATTGTGGCCATCTGGGCAGTCTTAGGACCTGTCCCTAAATCTTAGCAATAAAAGCTAGATTTCAAGAAGGTTGTAACAAAAAGAGAAATGACTCCATCCTCTACAAATTTTTAAGAGTTTTATATCTGAAAAAAAAACAAGCTAGCAATGCTAGGAAACTGTATAAAGATGATGTATTTAGATATATACACTTTAAAAAGTAAGTGGGTACTGAAAGAAAGCCTTTTATATCAATAGTGTAAAGGAGTCTGTAGTGCACTTGGAACAGAAGATAAACTCCATATTTAAATAACCGGGTGCTGTCTTTCTGGGTTTATTACACACTTGAGGTGTTTTTAGCTTAGAGTCTGCAAACAGTGAAAATGTGAAAAAGTTTTAGCTTGAGCTTTGGAATTGAATTCCAATCTTAGCACTCCCTCTTCTGTTTATTGGTAGGTAAGACAGCCTAATCAATGAATCCAAAACATGGGACAGAATTTCTACTTCCAGGATTTTATGACTAACCTTATCAAATGTGACTGTAAATAACCAAAATTAACAGTGCTTAGCCAGTTCACCTGAAGAACATATGTGATGAGTCCAAGCCACGTGCCTGCCTGGAATCCTCTAAGATATTTCCCTCTGGAGCCAGGATATCTCTTCTTAGGGATCAAAGGAGAGGACCATATGGAAAGAAGAAAGAAGAAAGAAGAAAATGGCATGGTGAGGGAGGTGTCACGCATCAAGTGACACTCTAGGTGATCCTCGGCTATGATCTCAAAGTGTTCAGTGACTGCTGATTTGACAGATGGAGAAATCAAGGTGCCAAGAGTGTGAGCAATTTCCACAAAAGCACGTAAGTGACAGAGCAAGGCATCAAGCTTTTCTGATGCCATCTCCTGTCCCTGCTTATGTGAGAAATGTTAGAGACAAGAAACAAAATAAGGAAGTCAGAAAAGAGTGTATGAGTCATTTACTCAAGTATGGATAGATTCATGCATTGTAGAGTACACATTGTTGAAATAAAGGATAGTTATAATATTTTAATGGGCAGTCAGAGTTAAAACCACTGCTAGACATTGGACCATCTCTTCATTACATAGTATATGCACTAGAAATTGTGTTTTAACCCTTTTTATAAAGGATAGGAAGAAACAGACGGATACTGATTTTTATATAGTGCTGACTATCTGCAGGGTTTTATGTATTTTTAAAATTAAATGCAACAACTGCCTTAGGTCAGGTGTTGACTGCTTCTTCCTTTTTGAAAAAATTGATAGACTTTGCAGTCAAAAGAAGTTTTAGATTCACAGCACAATTGCAGAGGCCTGAGGTAGTTTCCATGCCCAGCAGGCTCAGAGGTGCAGCCTCTCAATCGGTCAGCGTCTCCGCCAGTGCGGTGAGCCAGTTACTATGAGCGAACCTGCGCCGACACCTCGCTACCATCCAGAGTCTGCAGGCCACACTAACCTTCTCTCTGCTTCTGTGCATTCTACGAGTCTGGATAAACTCCATGGCGCACACTCACCCTTACTGGGTGCTACAGAGTCGCTCCCAAGACCTCAAGTAATGTGCTCCACTTCCTGCTTCCTTGTCCCTCAAAGCTGGCAGTGATTCATCTCCTTGCTGTCTGCTGAGCTTTGCATGTTACACACTTGGGCTCATAGAGTGTCTGTCTAGCCACTTCAGGTTGGTTTCTTGCACTTAATGATAGCCGTTGAAATCGCCTGATAGTTTTATGATTCGTAGCTCACTTCTTTTTAATGATGAGTAATATTCTACTGTCTGGATGAGACACAGTTTGTTTAGCCATTCACCTAATCAAGGAGACTTTATTTGCTTTCAAGTTCTGGCAATGATAAATAAAGTTGTGGGCAGTGTAGCTGCTGGGTGAGAAACTCCGAAGCTGTCTCCCAGAGGGCTGAGCCACCCTGTACTCCCTCCGGTAACACCCGCCAGCACCTCTGCTTCCCCGTCCTCAGGTTGTCCATCCATCCAGGCGCTGAGCTTTAGTGATCCCGATGTGAGGCTCACACCTTCTAGCTGCCCCAATCGTCTGTTTATTCCTGCTCTCCCAGTGCAGTTGTTAAACAGTCACCCCTGTATCACTGCTCCAAGTACCCGGGTTTGGCCTTCCAGTCGTTCCTGGTTTATGCTTAAGGAAATCCAAGAAGTCACGCAACTTGCTCATGATGTGTGGTTTGTGCCTGTCACTACAATCTACCTGCTTCTCTTTGTGCCAAGGTTATGCTTGCCTGCAACACGCTCGGCATTTCTTCAGGACACTTTTGACTCTCCTACCAATTAAGAGATATGATTTATTGCTTATCTTCCAGACACTGCACGATAAATCATATCTGCGATTAAACTTTCCACATAAAATTTAATTCCATTTTCAAAATGAACACAGATCTCACTGATGCAATGCCTCATGAATGCTAATGGCTCCACAGACGGCTGCCATGTGGGGGCTTTGTAGATTGATTGCCATGTAATGCTTTGCTTGGTCACATCCAAAGGCGCAGATGCTACGGGAAGGCTGAACTGTCTTAGTTTAATATTCTGTCCTTTCTTCAGGGCTCTGTCAGGCCAAAGTTTTGACCTTGTTGAAAACTAATTTTACTAATGAATTCCTGGGAAACTGGTGTCATGGTCAGGGAAGAGACACCCTTTCAAAGGTAGCATCACGTGTATGACCTTGAGATCCACCACTATGAAAGCCATCCACAGAAGAAACCAACTCCACGAACACAGAGTGACCCGTGGGGTGGGGGCAGATTACAGCTGAGATGCAAAATGCCCAGCGAGGGGTTCCCCGGGGGCAGCCCTAGGGGGATACAGGAGGGGTGCTCTCCCAGGGAAATAGTTCACCTCCATTTGTAAACAGATGGTAGTGGCTTATAGACAGTAGCTAGGAAGCTGCCATACTTGATCAAGCTAATTACTTTTCTTTTGCTAGTTTATTTTTTTATTTAAGAGGAAAAAAAATGTAAAGGGTAGAGATAATACAGAATTTAAAAAAAAGATAAATAGTAATAAATCACTAGTTGATAAATTACATATTGTCCCCTTAGAAATAGTTGTTCAAGTTACAAAATTAAAGCATACAAAGTAGATATTCAAACAGTGAGACTGTAAACCGCTACTCATGCATGAGTCTCTACATGTATTTCTATAAACTTAAAGGTTTAAAATCTTACTGAGATAAAGTAAATAATACCTAAATAAATATCATGTCTGAGGATTTAAAGACTCATATTTTTAATTTAAAGAGAAACAAAAGCATGTAAAGGGTAGAGGTAAGACAGAATTCAAAAAAAAAAAAAAAGATAAACAACAAGAAATCACTAGTTGATAAATTACATATTGTCCTCTTAGAAATAGTTGCTCAAGTTACAAAATTGAAGCATACAAAGTAGATAGTCAAACAGTGAGAGTGTAAACAGCTATGCATGCATGAATCTCTGCATGTATTTCTACACTCTCTGTATTAGAGGGAAAAATAAAACTTAGCAAGACAAAACAAAACTAATTCCTATAAAAACATGAAACTAAAAAGCCGTATAAAACCACAGTACAAGGTGATCTACAATGATTACTGTGTTGTTTCTTATTATCTTCAATAGAATGTCTATGTCATCAGGCATAATTGAATATAGCAGTATAATTGAGTATAGCAGTAAATAATAATAGTAGTAAAAATAAAACATTGTAGACAGTATAAAACTTCAAAAGCAGGTAATAATCAAACCATAGTGGATATTCTAGTGGATCTTGTCATCTTAAGTGCAGTTGCCTATACTCTCAGACTTGATACTATCAATCATAACAGCTTTGAATAAAATCTATCAATACTAAACCACGATCCAACAAACCGGAGTTGGTTACGATCAATCATGGTAAAACAGTGTAGGTTTTACAGAGCTTTAGATTAAGTTAATAGGAAATTAAGGATGATTACCATACTATATCCTGTTATTTTCGGGATTACTGTCTGTGCCCTCAAATCTAGTACAGGTAGAATGACTGGAACAGAATATAATACATCTAAGCAGAGTAGTGTCAGTAATGTGGGTTTTAAATCCTGGTGCGCTATTAACAATATAGCGTATCAAGGCCATCTATGTTAGAGTTTCTAGTTATCCTTCTCTGCCTCATTTCTGCCATGCTATTTTCCTGCCTTTGTTTGTCTACTTTTCTCCTTCATTCTACTGCCTGCCCCACTCATTGAGGCCTTTCTGCCATTGTTCCTAAAATCCTGGTATTTTTTCTCTCTCTCTCTAGAATGTCTTTCAGTATTCTCTGTAGGGTTGGATTGGTGGTCACAAACTCGCCCAGTTCCTCTTTGTCATGGAAGTATCTTGTTTCTCCATCAACTTCTAGTGACAGTTTTGCAGGATACATCAATCTGGGCTGGAGGTCATTCTCTTGCAGGGCTTTGAATACTTCACTCCAAGCTCCTCTTGATCTGATGGTCTGTGTCGAGAAGTCAGCCATGATCCTGATGGGCTTACCTTTATAGGTAATCTGTTTCTTTTCTCTCATGGCTTTTAATATTCTGTTTTTATATTGAATTTATGGCATCTTGATTATTATATGTCTGGGTGTAGCTCTGTTTTGGTTGTAGGTGGCTGGGGTTCTGTATGCCTCACACAACTGAATGTCATTTTCTTTTCCCATGCTTGGGAAGTTTTCCTTAATTATTTCTATGAATAACCTTTGTAATTTGCCTGTATGTATTCCTGCTTCTTTGTTCACATTTCTTATTCTTAAATTATAGATTCTCTTGTCATCATCTATCCCTTATATTGTTACTGCCTGTTTCCTTATTATTTTTAAGAGATCTTTCCTTTCATCACACACTGCCAACTTGTCTTCAAGTTTTGATAGTCTATCCTTAGTTTCTTTTAAGGAGTTTTTCCAGCTTTCAATGGAGTTTTTAATTTCCTGATAGTCTCTTTGAATCTGCTTCATGTATTCTATATTTTCTTTATATTCTTTATCGAATGTTTCTCTCCTTTTTTTGTGTTCCTCCCTTCTTCTGTCTGATCATCCTGAGAGATGCTTCCTGAGAGAATTTCTTTTATTACTCTACTCATATCCTGCTTTACCTGATTTAATATTTCAGTTTTGAGAGCATCAAAAGGTCCCAAAGATATCTCTTAATGCCCATTCAAGCCATGTCTGGTGTTGTGTGTTTGCTGCCCTCAGTCTCCCTTGTTTTTCCTTCTCCTGGTTCAGTGTTCTCAGGGTTCTGGGCTGGGAGCCTCCTCCTGCCTCTCTCTCCTGTCATGGCCTTGGCTTCCTCCACACAGGTTATAGTGTAGGTCCCAGTCCCCTTCCCTGTTGGCCACGGTTCCTCCAAAGCACTCTGGCAAGGGACCTCTGCCTTCTCCTGCCTGCCCCTCCCCACCGGGCCAACCAAACTTCCAGGGCCTTTCACCCAGTTAGTGTGTGCTAGGTGCAGGGAATTGATTTGGGATGGCTCATTGGGTCCCAGCCAGGGGCATGGCCCAGTCCAAGCAAATCCCATGAATCTGTTCCAGGGAGGGAGCAAGCAACTGAAGTCACTATCACTCCCAGTTCAGGCTCCTCCTGCCCGATTCCAACATGTCGCCCATTTGGTCACGCCCTTCCCATGTGGGGAGTGGTCTCATTCCCAGCACTGACTGTGGATCAATGAAGGTCTCTTCACTGGCTCCGCTCTCTGTT
>PVLA01020087.1:0-10931 GCA_004027455.1 Hydrochoerus hydrochaeris
TGCACTCGATAGCCCTGTAGAGGATGCTGGCCCTTCTCTCTTTTTCTCCTCTCTTGCCATTCATGACTGGTTGCAAATCAATTTTCTTCTTTGCGCCAGTTTTATAGCCAGGCTTCGCTACCTGCCTGGTAGATATTTCATGTTATACTTGTGACATCCTGGTTATGACTCAGTGACTAAGGCGGCTTACCTATTCAGGGTGGCTCTGGCTGCATAATTAGGCTCCCAAAATGTTTATTTTGCCCATAATTAGGCAAGCACAAACAGCCTCTCTGGCTCTCTTGGCTCTAAAAGGAAGGCAGGAGTCCTGTCCTGGTGGGAAGTCTCTAGTAGCCAAGCGAGGGGGATATGATCCAGCAGAAAAGCTGATTGGTTTCTAGTATTGGAGTCTTCTGTCCTTCAAGACATTCTTTTAGCAACCAACTGATATGTAAATCAAAGCATCAAAAGTTTTTAAACAAATGTTATAATTTTTAACAGAAATGATTTTTAATACTGTTACAAAAGTAGTGTATGCTCATTGGGAAAAAATTGAGTAATAGAGAAATTAGATGTTAATTTCAGCCTTTACATTCAATCTAAATCATTGTTAATATTTCTTTGGGTAAATGTCCAGGTATGTATAATCACATATAGTCAAATGGATATATAAATGTGTGTTTTTAAATATATAAACATAAGTGGGAGAAAAACCACTGTAAAAATACACATTAAAATAAAATGAAATATTAAAATATAAGTATGCTATAGCATATGCTATCTATTAATAATATTTTACATATATATTTAAAATAAGTGTTATTCAACTTGCTCTTTTTCTCAAGTTGGAATACTAAGTTGTGGAGATCTCTCCTTGTTGGTATCTACAGTTAGCTCTCTCATTCTTTTTGACAGCTCTATAATACGAGCATATTATATCATGAATTGCTTAATCTTTTGCTAATACACATGTATTTCCAATCTTTTATTATTATTATTAATTATACTGGCTAAAGGTGGAACTGATTCAATCATAGGGGGCATAAGTATAAATTTTTTTTGAGACAGGGTCTCACTATGTACTTCAGGCTAGTCCTGAACTCACTATACAGCTCAGGTTGGCCATGAACTCCCAGCAATCCTCCTGCTCCAACCTCCTGAGTGCTGGAATTATAGCTATGCCTGGCCTATAAATATTTGATAACAAGTAATAAACTTCTCTCCAAAAGCAATTTACACCTGTACTGGCCTGTCAGTAGAAACCCATTGACACTCTAGTCAACGCTTAATGTTTTTTTAATTTTTATAAAGCTGATACCTGAAAAATAAACAGCTGTTTAAACTTTGGATTTGTTTCTCTATGGAGTTACCTTTGCTTTTTTTTTCTTACTGATAGCCTTTATTGTTATTTTTCCTCTTATATAGTTTTGTTAAAATTTGATTTAGCCATCTTCTCTTTTTTTAGAGAAAAAAAGAAAAAAAGATAAAAATAGTAAAGAATTTCAAAAAAAAAAAGAACAGTAAGAAATCACTAGTTGATAAATTACCTATTGTTATCTTAGAAGTACTGTTCAAGTTACAAAATCAAAGCATAAAAAGTGGACAATCAAACAATGGCAGTACAAACCATTCTGTTTGATGAACTAACAAAAACTTAGTAGTATGATTATCTATCTTGCACACTTAAACATATACACAGTTATGTCCTTTAGAGTACTTTCCTTCCCTTTCATTATTATAATATCTATTACACATTTTGGATCTTATCACTCTTTCAGTTTTTTATTATTATTTTTATACTAGAGAGACAATACGATATTTACAAATGTGAATATGATTTATTTCACATATGAGGATAGTCTCAAGTTGCCTCCATTTACCTATAAAAGCCCCAAGATCATCCTTTTTATGGCTGAGTAATATTCCATTGTATAAAAATACCACACCTTTTTCATCCATTTCAACTATGCGATTGATGGGCATTTGGGTTGTTTCTAAGATTTGGCTATTACAAATTGCTTTGCTATAAACATGGGTGCACATATATTGCTCAGACATAACCTTTCCAATTTTTCTGGGAAAATACCCAGGAGGGGAATAGCTGGATTGAATGGAACTTCCAATCCTAGTTTTTTGAGGAATCTCCATAGTGATTTCCACAGTGGCTGCACCACTCTACACTCTCTCACTAAGAGTAGAAAAGTGTTTCTTTTCCCCGCAGCCTTGCCAACATTTGATATCGGTTGATTTCTTGATGGCAGCCATTCTTTCTGAAGTGAAATGAAATCTCCATGCTGTTTTAATTTACATTTCTTGAATGACCAGTGATGGTGAACATTTCTTCATGTATTTATTTGCCATTTGTATATCTTCATCTGAGAAGTGTATGTTCATCTCAGATGCCCATTTTTGGAGAGGGTCTTTGAATTTTGGGGGCTTGATGTTTTTCAATTCTTTGTATGTTCTGGATATAAGTCCTTTGTCTGAGGGACTGCTGGATAAAATTCTTTCTCGTTCTGTGGATTTTCATTTCACTTGGTTGGTGATTTCTCTTGAAGTGCAAAAACTTTTTAATAAGATGAGATCCCAGTTGTTGATTCTTTGAAGTACTTCCTATGTGGTTTGAGTTTTGTTCATAAATTCTTTGCCTACCGCTATGTCTCCAAAATTTCCACCTAGCTTGTCTTCTAGTAGATTTAGTGTTTCTGTTTTAATATTTAGATCTTTGATCCATTTTGATGTTATTTTAGTGCATGGTGATAGGCATGGGTCTAGTTCAGTCTTTGGCATGTGCCAATTTTTCCAACACCATTTATTAAAGATGCTATTCTTCCAGTGAACATGTATAACCCCTTTGTCAAATATAAGGTGGCTGAGTGTCTTTGTAGTTGTGCTTGCATCTTCTAATCTGTTCCATTGACCCTCAGGTCTATTTCTTTGCCAGTACCATGCTGGTTTTATCCCTGTAACTTTGTAGTATAATTTCAAATCAGGAATTGAGATGCTTCCTGCCTTGCCATTGTTGCCCAGAATTGCCTTTGCTATTCTAGGTTTCTTCCATTTCCAAATGAATTTTAGGAATGTTTTCTCTAGATATGTAAGGTATTTTAATGGTATTTTAATTGGGATTGCATTGCATCTGTATAACAGTTTTGGAAGTATGGCCATTTTCACAATGTTGGTTCTTCCTAACCAAGAGCAAGGAATATCCTTCCATTTTCTAATATCCTCTTCAATCTCCTTTTTTAGAATAGTATAATTTTCAGTATAGGTCTTTTACATTCTTGCTTAGGTGGACTCCTAAGTATTTCATTTTTTTAGATGCTATTGTGAAAGACTGTATTTACATAATTTCTCTCTCAGTGAGTTGTTTGTGTACAGGAAGGCTGTTGATTTTTGAGTGTTGACTTCATATACAGCTACACTGCTGAATTTGTTTATTAACTCTAGTAGTCTTTTGATGGTATTTTTGAGGTCTTCTATGTAGAGTATCATGTCATCTGCAAATAGTGATAATTTAACTTCTTCCTTTCCTATCTTTATTCCTTTTATTTCACTCTCTTGTCTGATTGCTCTGGCTAATATTTCCAGAACTATATTGAATAGGAATGGTGATAATGGACATCCTTGTCTTGCT
The DNA here is from genome assembly GCA_004027455.1 of Hydrochoerus hydrochaeris. NCBI lineage: Eukaryota > Metazoa > Chordata > Mammalia > Rodentia > Hydrochaeridae > Hydrochoerus > Hydrochoerus hydrochaeris. Next base: position 3,617 of record PVLA01020087.1, read on the forward strand.
CCTGACTTTAGAGTGAAAGCTTTCAGTTTTTGTCCATTTAGTGTAATGTTGGCTGCTAGTTTGTCATAGGTGGCCTTTATGAAACTGAGGAAGATACCATCTATTTCAAGTTTCTGTAGGGTTTTTATCATGAACAAGTGTTGGACTTGATCAAAAGCTTTTTCTGCGTCTATTGAGATGTAGCCCTCATCTCTTATGTGGAAGACAAATCAATTTTTTGCTAATATACATGTATTAAATATTCCTTCTTAGTGTTTGTCATTTACTTTGTTACATTTTTCCCACAACACAAGATCTGTCCATCTTGCTCTTAATAACTTCTGAGATTTGTGTCTTGTTTTGGAGATTTTCTCCACTTCATATCATAAGTATGAAAATCTTTTCTGATATTTTCTTCTAGTATTTTTATGGTTTTATTTTGTATCTGTGCACATATAATCTATGTGAAATTTATTTTAGTGATTGCAGTGAGTTGGAGATAGTTTTTTCCCTCCTAAATAGCTCATCAATTATCCTAACATGTATTTTTCCCTTGAATTTCTGAAATGTCACTTTATCATATTCCAGATGTTCTTATAAGTTTGAGTGTACTTGTGTATTCTGTTCCACTCCAGTTACTGCCCCATCATTACTTTCTAAGACATACACTTTGAGCATTGAAACTCTTAATATGCTCATACTGTTTTCTAAACCCTTTTCACTGTAAGACACCAAATCTGGTGAGCTGCATATCCTTTGTCTGGGTATGTTATTGCCTTTTGAATAAACCCAACTGGGTATGAGAATGTAGCCCAGTAGTAAAGTATGTGTTTAACATGCACAAAAATCATGCACAGGACCACACTAAGAAAAACCAGTAAAGTCTAACTGTCTCCTCCAGGTGACCCTGCATCTCTGCCATGTTCATTTATTCATTCCATGAGTACATAGCACCTACTCTGTGCCAAGCCCTCCATGAGATCAGCAGCGATGTCAACACTTGACCCTCAAGGCTATGATTCTCAGGTTCCAGGGGCTCTTTACTGTGAGGGCTCTTCAGGAAGCCGTGCCCACATCCTTTGTCTTTCAGATGCCTCTGAGCCAGGCTGAGCCAAGGCCAATGACAACAGAGCCAAAAGAAGGTGAATTTTAAATAAACTCCACTTCCTTTCCAACATCATTAGATCCTTATCTGGTTCAGATTGTTCCCATCAGATAAGAAAAAGCCAAACAGAGGAAGGCTGGGAACTATGAGGTCCTGTGAGCTTTCAGAAATGGGGTGTTTTTGTTTGTTTTTAAAGAGAAGGAAAGGTAAGAAAACAAAAACCGAGAAGGCTAACGTCTAGGAAGTCTCTGGGTTCTAGCAATGAAGAGACAGGACGGAGTCAGCCTGTTCGTGTGACTGGGAGCATATCATCTGCATCTTCTGGGCTCCATTTCATAAACACAGCCTGGACAGACGGGTGCCGTGCTGGAAGCTTTTCTTCTACACTGTCTTACTTGATTCTCAGAAGGTTCTTGCAGGTGGTGTCATTCCTCCTGGTTGACCCAAGAAAGCCGAGTTTCTAAGGGGAAATTGACAAAACTGAGGCCATTCAGGTGAGAGGGAGCAGACTCGGACGGAATCCCAATTTGCTTCTGAATCCCTTACCCTGTCACTTTTCCACCTCTTTGCTATGTGTTGGAGATGGTCCAGCTTCTCCTTCCCCAGGTCTGAGCCCTCCCTGCAGTCTGAAGGACAGAAATCAGGGCTCAGAATGGAGCCAGGCCAGCTAAGGCAATGGTATCTATCCCAGAACAAACTGACATTGCAAAGGATCAGAGAGGTCAAAGTCAGATCGGCAGGGAGGAGGAGCCTTTGTTTTGGGGGTAGGGTGGTGCATGACAATGCAAGGGTGGACCAATGCATGGAGCTGGGAAAAATAACTTCCCAACACACACAAAGATCTACTCTAGGTGGTTTAGGAACTTAAATTTCAAAAATAAAACTTTAAAACTCAGAGTAGACAATACAGGTATTTACCTGTATTTAAAGCGAGGGGTAAAGTTTTCCTAAACAAGCCTAAAAGGCATTTACTACAAAATAAAAGACTGATAAACTTACTAGATTAAAGCTAAGAACATAGGTTCAACAAAGACACCTTAAAGCAAAATGAGAAGTTATGAGAAGAGAGAAATGAGAGGAGAAAATCTCAGTAATATAAACAACAATAACAACAACAGTGTAGAGAGTTTGTTTGTTTGTTTGCTTGTTTGTTTATTTTTTGAGACAGAGTCTCACTGTGTAGCCAAGGCTGGCCTCAAACTTGCATTAATCCTCCTGCCTCAGCCTCCCGAGTGCTGGAATTACAGGTGCACCACCATGCCCAGCTGAGAATTTATAAAGAACTAAATTCAATAAGAAAGAAAACTTTAAAAAAGAAAGAAATGACATGAAATGAAAAAAGGATAGCACATACAGCCAAGAAGTGTGAAGAGATGGTCATGATTGGTAGTGACCCAGAAAATGCAAATTGAGATCTCAGTAAAACACTATTTAATATCCAATCTGTAGCATTCAAAGTCTGATAAAGCCAAGCCCTGGGAAGGATGTGGACCCCGAGACATTCTGCACATTGCCAATGGCGATGTAAGTCAGCGAAACCATCATGGAAAAGTCTGGCTTGGAGCTGAATATTCACACAGCTTATGACCCAGCAGCCTTACTCACAGCACTGTTTATGTAGTAAAACCAGAAACCATCTGGGATTGATTGCATTATTTGTCCGTAATTATTCATTCCCTCTTCACCCTTGCCAGGCTGTGTTGGCAAAGATTCTTCCCTAGCACAGCCTCCTCTCAGTTCACAGAGGGAGAACTGGAAATAAATGTTCATTGCTATAAGCCATTGAAAATACTGAGGTTGCTCATCCCTTAGGAGAGGATGAAAAATATCCACCCCTGAGGGGAGAGTGGTGAATAGATGTGAGAAGCTCGCACACAGCATACGATAGACAGCAATCAGGATAAACAGACTGCAGAGACATGCCTCAAACCTGAATTCATCTTGTTGCTCTAATAATAATCAAGACAAGTGGATCTCAAAAGATTACTCTGTCCTTTTGCAGAGTTAAAAAATGACTAACATTAAAAATATGCTTTTATCCTGTAATCCCAGCAACAACACGGGAAGCTAAGACAGGAAGATCACAAGTTCGAGTCCAGCCTGGGCAACTTAGTGACTTAATCCTGTCTCCAAAAAACATTAATTAATTAATTAATTTAAAACGATGAGGATGTAACTCAGTGGGAAGGCCCTGGGTTCAATCACCAGTACCACAAAATAAATAAACATAAATAAAATTTTAAAAAGTATGCTTTTAAGAAATACCCATAATTGTAACAAATTAGGATATAAAATGGAAACAACTGAGCATGCTATTGTAGGAAGGAGGCTGAGACAAGAGGATGGTAAGTTCAAGTCCAGTTGAGGCTAGATATCAAGACCTTGTCTCAAAAAAACAAAAGAAAACAAGAAACGATGAACTCAGGATGTGAGCTGATGGGTTTTTCACGTGCAGAGTGGGCAGGGCCCACTCATCCATCAGCACCTTAGGTAGCATGCTTACGCCTCTTATACTCAAGGGACCCACAAAAATAATCTATTTAAAACAGGAGAACAGAAAAAAATCAGAATTGACCTTTAAATCAAAGAAAATGTTTTCACATATTAAATGTATATTTTATACAGTACCAGTGAAATCATAAAATACACGTGTGTGTATATATATATATATGTATATACGCATGCATGTGTATGTTAGGGGCTTTGCACGTGTAGGGAGAGACTTACAAAGATAACAGTGTCCAGGATTCATGAAAGTAAAAATGCAGCGTTGAGGCCAACCAGGGCATAGCACAGAGAGCTTATGGCTATTTATAGGTGATGATCACAGTACTGGCTTTGGTTTTAGATAGCAGTATTATAAAAATAAAAAACTCTACCTCAAGAATAATATACATGAACCAATGGAAAGAGTGTGGCATACATGAAAAATTATGACAATCTAATTTGTGTGCTTAATTCCCCTCAGAAACAATCAGCAAAACCATTAAATGGTGACTTTGTAAATGCTTCCGAATAAAACTTGTCAAAATATTCACTCAGAGGTTTGAGTCTGTTTCTGTGAACATGAATTTTTAGATCAAATGTTGTATCCTGGTCAAAAGTTTAAAAATAACTACCTCTATAAGTTACAGCCATTTAAACACTTACCACAACTGAAATTTTACTCAAAGAATCTAACTGTGCTTCCCCCACCTTTTTTTTTTTGTCATAAATGAAGTTGCCTGAAATGATGTAAGTGGGTTTTGAATTCCACAGAACTTTGTTGTATCAAGTATTTCCAAATACTAATGAGGCTCTTACCTGCAGAAAGCGCATTGTTAGAGCAGTCAATCTGCAGTTACCTTGGGTGTCATTGGAAGGGCATAGCCACCAAGGATAGATGTGGGTTTTGTGGAAGGCTATGGTTGACACAATTTCAGGGAGGGGTGAGATGTGAGAGGTTCTTTAAGAAAAAGATTACCAAACACAAGAGCAAAATTCCTGTCATAGGAGATAACATTAATGAGCCTAACTCTTCACCCTCCTGTGCCTGCAGCTTTGCCATGAAGCCTAGCACTTCTGAAGCAGAGTGTATTTTCACCTTGCCTCTGGGCTGAGCTGTGGGATTTGCTTTGGCCAACAGAACCGGGTAAAAGTGACAGTAGGAATACAGGTCTGGTCATCTTGTACTTTGCCATCACCATGAAAAGGACACTCCTTGGTGTGCATATCAGTACAGGTCAGAAAATAAGAGACACACAGACCAGAACCATCCAACTGGCACAGCCCCAACAACCTGAGCACCAGCTGCTACAGCCTAAATCTGTAGATCCGCAGATCTGTGCAAGGAAAGAATTATGGCTGAAACCCCCTGAATTTGGGATCAATGTGTTACACAGCAGTGTAGTACAATGGCTAACAAGTGTGAGTATAAATGTAAAGGTCAATTTGTAACAAAATAATACATCATGGTTGAATATAAAATTTTAGAAGCTGACAAATAGCTTGGAAGTCATAGAATACAGGAAAAACCATTACATTCTTATTAATTGCCTGTCTGATATTCCCATATAATTTCCTACATTGGGCTACATTTTCTTTGGTTGCTTCTTTACATATAGCAACAATTTTGTAATTCTGTGTTTCTAGAGAGAGAAGAGAGATGATTCAGCCTTCCCTCCAGCATAGTGTCTTGAAACAAACCATGATAATTTTTTTAAAGTTTATTCTAGTTTCAAACATGTTGTGTAAATTTTTTGGATTGTTGTCAAATGTGCGAAAACCTCTGTTAAATTTCTTTCAGAATATTTTAAATTTTCTTGTGCAAGGACTTTTCCTAAATCCTCTTTTAATTGCTAGGCATTATCCAGTTTGTCATTTATGCCCTTTTAAAGTGGTACATTGCATGTTTCATGCTTTTCTAATCAATAATCTGTTCAATAATCTGTGTCAAATCAGCAAAACATTTAATATTTTTCATATTTAAATATGATCTACTCATTTTTAAAATTACCAGAGACTCCAGGAGGCACTTCCTACCTGCTTCTCCAATTCATCCATTTTTCTTAAGTTACTGCTTCTGGAAGAATCAAAACTATTTTAATTACCATTTTCCTCTATTTTTCTATTGATTTCAACTGGTTTTATTTTTCATTTTTATTGTGGCTTTTATTTCATATTCTGTTAAATTTTAAATATTCCAATCATGTAACACAAATATAAAACATGACAAAAATATGAAGGTAACTTAGATGTTTTTGAATCAGAAATCTGTTAATTTCTCAATTGTCTTAATTAAACTCAAATGTCTCTCCTTCAGAGAGGCCTGGGTCACTCAAATCATACAACTCCTTACTACTTTTTAATCTTGAGTCTACTTTCCCTTTATGGCTCTTGACACATGTCAAATGATGACATGATCGCTCCTGGTGTCTTCCATAGAAACTGAGGAATTGTGGATCCCTGTTATGTCTCCAATCCCTAGGACATTGAATGAGTGTTACATACAATTATTTGAATGCATACAATTTATTGAACGGATGAGTGAATGAATGAATCTCCTAAATGACACCAGACTGTCCCTACTGTGATTTCTGTTAAGATGATTTATCCACCACCAGGACAATGAAAGCCATTACTGACTGAATCTCCTGTGGCCTACACTCTGCCAACACTACCTACAGACAGCTCCTTTGTACTAAAACCAACCTTCATTAGTAACATCTTTCCCATAAAAAATTTTTAAAAGACCAGTCCAGCACTTTCCAATAATAAAGCACAAATGGGGGCAAGGATATAGCTCAGTGACACAGGACCTGCCTGGCAAGTGTGAGGTCATGAGTTCAATCCCCAGTACCAAAAAAAAAAAAAAAGTAATAAAGCACAAATGATCTCCCCTCTCCCCAACTCTATGACTACTTCACTTGCTTTTGTGTTCCTAATATAGTGCGATGTGCCTGAATGTGTTGTTTTTACTCACCTTAAAAGATTAACCCCATCTGCAGCCTCGAAGTCAGCCTGTCCCTAACTGAAGCCTTTGTGTCCCCACTTTGGGCAGCACATCTCCTGTTCACCTACAGTTGCGCAGAGCATGACTCCCATGGTCCCCAGCACCTTTCCTGCCTTCACTGCCCATTGTGCGGGTTGCTCCTTTCTGGGAAGGAAGGTACTGTGGGCAGATGGTGTAGGCAGGACACAAGGGCAGGAAAAGGAGCAAGAGCAGTTCTACAGGGCATGAACAGGCTTCCACCATCAAACCCATTTGGGGCATTCTGAATTGAGCGAGGTTACTTAGCCAAACTTTTTCCTGAGGGGTTTCTCTGAACTCTGCATATGTGAAAGTGCCTTGGTCTACAAGACAGAGACACTTCAGAAATGAGCAACATTTCTGAAATGGTTTATTAACTTGACCGCATGTTTGTTATAAAGGGATAGCAGAAAAGCAGGAAGGTGGAATGGCTTGAGTCAGAGGAAGCAGGTTCCAGATGCCCAGCTGAGGAATTCTGACCTCATCTGACAGAATGCTGGAAGAATAAAAGGTTGTTAAACAGCATGGTATCATCCAGGGGCTGAGGGCTGAGTCTGTCTCTGATGCCAGCAAGGGGCTGATCCAAAGACAGAAGGAAGGAGCTGGGCATGGTTACACAAGGGCTCAAGGCAGCTTGAACTACATAGCAAGTCTCTGTCTCAAAAGAAAAAGAAGGAGGAGAAGGAGGAGGAGAAGGAGAAGAGGAAGAAGAGAAAGAAGGA
>PVLA01020088.1:0-10928 GCA_004027455.1 Hydrochoerus hydrochaeris
CCCTCTCCACCTGCTCCGGGGTTTGCACTGGGAGCAAGAGCTCCTAATTATGCTTTTCAGAAACTCCCACAAATCTTCTTTTAGGCTGTAATTTGAACTAAAAGAAAATAAGCACAGAGAATTAAGTAAATATTGTTCATGGAAAGGTAAATTTACCTTTTCATTTGTACAGTATCCCGTCCTTCTGAAAACCTGGGAGCCAAGCTTTGCTATTACTGTTGGACAAGCTTTCCGTATTCTACCTAAGCAGGAAAATGACTCTGAGATACTTCCATGAAGTTTTAGAAACACCGAGGAGACTGGCCACATGGTCTCCAGATTCGGTCCGTGAGACCAGGGAAACACAGCACAAACCCTCAGCTTGCTTTTGTCAGACAAGGGTGATGGATGCCAACCTGCTGATGCTAATTTAGAGCTTGATTATATGTTGTTCAGTTCGGCTTCCTGGGTTGTAACTATATCAGCAGTTGTGAAGAACATTTCCAGTTAAATTGCAAGCCACTGACAACAAATAGGAGGAAGAGGAATTTTTAAAACCAGGTAACTACTGCTTTTGAAGAACTTGAGCAAAGATTAACACTTTGGCAGGGACTTTGGCAGGCAACTCCTATCCTAGTCACTTTCTTGTCACTGGGAAAAAAAGTAACTGGTATTCCCAACTTAATGGAGGAGGAGTTTATTTTGCCTCATGGCTTTGAGAGGACTGAGTCCAGGAAAGGCGTGGTGGATGGACGTGGTGGAGGAAATCTGCTAGGTGTCGGCAGAGAGTCATATTGGTGAGAGTCATTCCCTTCCTGGTCAGTCCCCCACGCCCTCACGTCCTTCAGCCAGGCCAAACTGCTAGGACTCATCCAGGTATTGAAATAGTGGAGAGAAACTCTTACCTGCTACATGTCTGGTATGAGCTCATGTTCTCTAAAGTCAAAGAATGAATTCTAGGAACAACAGAGGTTAAGAGCAGAATATGTTTCCTGGGGGAAAGAAAGTTTCTGTCTGAGAGAGAGATGGAAGGGGTCCTGAGTAGGGTGCCCAAGGACCCTTTCCTATGGAGTTTATAGAGCGAAACCACATGGTGAGGCAGGTCTAGGGTGGGGAAAAATGGGAACTCGCAAGGCGGGCATGAGGTGGGACAGAACTGTGGTCATCCAATAACACTTCCAGCACAGTTGCTGAGATAATATGGATTAAATGATCCAATGGAAAAGCAAGTCATGGAGTAAGCAGGCAGGAAACAGAACAGGGGCTTTTTCTGGAGGGGGCGGGTGAGTGGCTCTGCCTTAGGGGAAGTATGTGGGTGCATTCTTATCATCTTTTGTCTTGAGGTCTGGCCCTCAAGCAGAGGTGTCTGTCTCCCCCACAGTGGCAGTGTACCCCATCTTCTGCACTGGCTCCTTTGAAAGTCCTTTCTGACTACCTGTAGTATTTCTTTTTTTTTTTTTTTGGTACCGGGATCGAACTCATGACCTTATGATTGCAAGGCAAGTGCTTAAGCCACTGAACTAAATCCCCGGCCCCTACCTGTATTTTTTTTTTTTACTTGTAATATTTCTATCTGACTTAGCTGTCTGTGACAGTATGAACACATCCCTGATTTTCCCAATGAAGTTAGGGACCCCATGACCCAGTCACCTCCCTAAAGCCTACCTCTGAACTCCTGGGTCTTTGGGGGCATTGTAGATGTAAACTACAGCAGGCCATCAGCAATGATCTTCTAACCCTTTGCTTTTGAAATGTTAATGCGTTTATGATCTCTTGTTGACCTTGTGATTTATGCCTGTGGTCCTGTGCTGAACAGCGCTGACAGAATTTATAGCATAGAAAAATTACAGTTATTAAAAAACATGATTTTTAACTTCAAAAGTAAAATCATTCCATGAGAACATAGCAGTTCTTTCCCTGGCTCTGCTCTACCCTCACAAAACCCCCGTAACACTTCCACTGATTCACAGTTTGTAATATAAAAGGAGTAGGTTTTCAGCATCAGGAATGGGAGAGTTCATCAAGATAGTGTAGTTAGGGATCAAAAGAATTCCGCTATCTGAAAATATTTGGCAGTGCAGGACAGAGAGGCTCGTGTAATGCAGATTTTCATGGGTGCAGATAGCTTTGCAGCTCACAGGCCACCACAAAATGCTTCTGTGTGCTGCTTATTTTTTTGCATTTCTTTATTTTAAAGAGAAAAACATAAAAGCAATGTTACAGAGGTTCAAAACGAAACATTAGGAGATTAACAATGGTTAATACATTGAGTATTGTTATTTTCAAAATAGTTGATCAGATTGGAAGGTATAGTCATAAAAATGATCAAACAATGAGAGGACAAATCATTCTTTTTGATGAACTAATAGAGATTAATAGAATAATTACTTATCTTGTGTGTGTCTCTATCTGTCTGTCTGTCTGTCTGTCTGTCTGTCTGTCTATCTATCTCTCCCATTCCTTCCTTTCTCCTTTTCCCCATCCAATTTTTCTTTCCTTTTGACCAGTTTCTTCCCTTTGCCCTTTCACAATGTCTGTTGCACATTTCGGATCTTACTTACTGTCTCAGTTTTTACACTAGGGAGACAATACAATGTTTATTCATGTGAGTCCGGGTTTCGACTGTACCAGTGACTCTCTGAATCCAGCTGGAAGCAGCACTGGCTCAGATCCATGCCACTGAACATGACTGTGTCTGATGTGCCCACAGAGATGCCTGAGATTCCAGGGCGCCGTGACCGCCAGCAGAACCACAGCCCGGAAGAGACCTTTCCTCCTCTGTGCAGCTCACTGCCTGCAGTTCTGTCGTTTTTCTTAGTGTGACACTCCAATGAATGACATGGACTGGGTGTCACGTGTTACCCCCATTCCTGGAGTGAGCCGCGCACTCTGCCATGTGGTGTGGTAACCTTCAGTTGGGGACTTAGGGCTTCTGTTCATAAAGGTGACTTGTGCATAGCGTGTCTCCTTGAAGTGTGTGCCCTTCTCCTCGTCAGCTCTTTGTGCTGAGTTGGGTATGCTGGTCTCGCTAGGAAGCCTCCCAAGGTGTCTTCTCCTTACCGACACGTTTGTGTAGCATTCGTATCATTTCCCCATCATTTGGTAAAATTTAACAGTGAAGCCATCTTGGCTTGGTGTTTTCTGTTCTGGGTGTTTTCTGAAGTTAAACAAAAACTTCAATTATTTGAATGGGTGTTGGACTCCTTTGTAGTGTTCTATTTTGAGTGATTTTGGTAGTGTGCATATTTCTCAGAATTCACCCATAGCTTCTAAGCGAATTTGTGAGTGTGGAGCTGTCAGAATTCCCTTTTTATCCAATTTCTGTCCCTGGAATGGGTGGTGATGCTCTTGTCATTGTTCCTTCCCTTGTGATTTTTGTCTTCTCTCTGTTTTTGGTCAGTCAGACTTGAGCCTTATCAATTTTATTGACCTTTTCAAAGAAATAACTGTTCCACTAATTTTTATGTTGTTTTTCTTTTAATTGATTTTTGGTTCTGTCCTTATTTCTGTCCATTTATCTGTTTTCACCTTAAGATATTCTCCTCCATTAAGTCTAAAAGCAGAACATTAGCTTTCAGATGTTTCTTCTTTTCTCAAAACTGACATTTAATGCTATAAATTTCCCACTCATCACTGCTTTTTCTACATCATAAATGTTGATATGTTACATGTGAGATTTCTTTAGTTGACAATGTATTTTAAGCTGGGTGTGGTGGTGCACACCTGTAATCCCTGTATTTGGGAGGCTGAGACAAGAGGATTGCCACAGATTTAAGGCCAGCCTGGGCTACATAGTGAGTTCAAGGCCAACCTGGACTACAGAGTGAGACTCTGTCTCAAAAACAAAACAAAACAAAACAAAACAAAACAAAACAAAACAAAAGGTGTTTTAATTTCCTTAGGGTCTTCCTACCTTGACTCATGACAATTTAGAGTATTTTAACTTTTAACTATGTAAGTATAAACATGATGTCCTTCTGGTATTTATTTCTTTCTTTAGTTCAATTTTAACAAATTAAACTCTATCATTTCTAATTTCAAAATATGATAAAGTTTTTAATACTTGTGCATATGTTGTTCTTCTTCAACGTACCATTGCACCTGAGAAAAATGCATTTTCTGCTATTGTTGGATGTGGAATTCTATGAATTTCCATTGTTCCAGGGTGTTTCATAATATTCTCCAGCCTATTTCTAACCTTAAAGATGTTGACACCTACCAGCTTATCTATCTCTGGTGACACCAAACACAAGAAACATTCATCTTCTTACACTCTTTAACGCCATCACTCTGGTAATGACGTCAAGGAGTTCTGTCTTTGGGTCAGTGCCTTCAGGATATTGTCCGAGTATTTGGGACCCTCAGAGACCCTCTCTCAGTACTTGCAGTCTGAGGCTCGGCTTTTTGGGTTGAGCCCAGCTGTATGTCAGTTTCTGAAGCACAGAAGAGGTCTGAAAAATGTCAGGAGGGTCGAACATACGCTTCTCCTGAAGGAAAAGAAAATGCACTTTTGCCAGCCCACTTGGACACAAAGAACTCTTCTAGTTTCAGCAAAAGGAATTCAAATTGCTCAGCATGAGGCCCAGATGGACTCAAGGCCAGCCAGTGGCCAGTGGTCAGCAGCATTGTGTAGGACCCTTTCTGGACTGCAGTGGCCACAGTGTCTCAGGCCTGGCCTAATGCATGACAGCAATGGTGTGTCACATGCCAGTTCATCCAAGATGAAGTGGTGGGTGTCATCCATCTAAAAACACAAGGCCCCCCCACCCCAAGATGGGCATTCAGGCTGGAGCTGACCAAACTCTGATTCCCATCAGAAAGAAGCCGCTGCAGACTTAGGCCCCCACTTCTTCTCTCAGACAAAGCACCGGAGAGATGAAACATTTCTGCCATTGGGCTGCTTGATTCTAGGCCAACTGGCTTCAGGACAGTCACCACAGAAACTGTCACATGGGGATGTAATGCACTTGACAAACCGAAGGTCATACGTGCTCTATGTTCTGCTAATTCCATACAACTTCTGCTGTGGTCTTCACACTGTGGATTTATTTCTTATTTCTTTATACTTGCCTCTCCTTGGGCTTGTGTCTGGAAAAGTGAAATCAATGAAATATTTCTTTATTGTAGAAATGGTGGCATTTCCATCAGTCACTTCCCTTGGCAGTTGGATAAGAGAGCGGTCTCTGCATTTCTGTACTTTAGAAAGGGGAAGCTTTGAAGACCTCCGAGAGTGCCGTTTACACAGAGCAGGTGGAGAGAAGACAGCTGCTGTCTCAAAGGGAAATGAGCCAGCTTTACCCGAGGTGTGGAGACAGAACAGAACGACGACGCAGACATACCAGAATGCCAGGGAAGAAGTGCCCGTCTTTATCCATTCTTCCTGCTGTTTGACCAGGAATGTTGAGAACCCTCCATATTCTCTTAAGTAAGTGCTACGATCACCCTGTGGCTGCAGGAGTGTAGCATCTGGACCTTGTCACTCTATCAGAGCAGGTGGGGCTGGGCCAGTAAAAGGGAACCTTTTAGAGACCAAGTGCCATTTACTGCAAAATGCCAACACTGCAATCAAGCCCAAACACCAAGGTTTTAGTTTAGAAAGAACAACTGTTATCTGATACTCAGCCGTTGGGCACCTCAGCTCAGAGGCCAACAGAGGAGGCTCCGGGGACCCACCCTGGCTCGTGTGCCATAGGTGCCAGGTGCCCGGGCCAGGTTATGCTGTACCAGGAAACAGCTGTCCAGTCCCTGCCATGATTCTCCACGTGTGCTCTGCATGTGTGTTTTGGGGTCGGCTGTGAGTGCTGCTCTATGCAGTCCTCAGATTTGGGCCGATGGGAAATGTACCAATTAAAACCCCAAAGGTGACAGAGGCAGGAGAAAAGGGCCATCTGGATGGCATGGTACTCACCGATCAGCGCTCCAGCCTGGGACATCCCCACTCAGAACAGAATTAGTCCGGAAGGCAGAAGGGAGGCAGCTCCAGCATCCGCCGAGAAGCTGGGACCTGAGGTGTCCTGTGAGCAGCTGTCCTAGTGACTAACGAGAGCCACAGAGGAAAAGAGAGGACAGGGAGATGCGGGCTCTGTGAGGGAGACACAGCTCTGTGAATGGAGGTGAGGGAGCCCTGCAGGGGACCCTGAGGAAGCGCAGCAGGGCCTGATCTTTCTGCTGCTCACTGCGCCTCACTCCATCCCTACCTCTCTCCGGGCCTGCCTGTCCCATCCAGGCCTCTGTGTCTCCCCATAGCCCTTCCTTCCCATTCCTCCCATAGCTGCCTGAACTTCCGCACCACTAGCGATGCGGTCAGGAAAACAGATCCACCTGAGTTGTTTCAAACCCAGAAATCCCCATGCTGGTTGTGGAAGGATCTGAGTATATGAAAATGAAGGAGAAGGCATCTCGAGATTAGAAAATCAGGAAGCTACCACCGCTTCTTAGGGAAGAAATAAAAAGATGAATGTAAACTATCCCGGCCAAGATCAGTGATCCCCTACCCAAACCTAGAAACTGCAGGAGGCTTTCTGCTGGGCGCTGGACCATGCAAGACAAGCTTTCCTGAGACAGGAATCACTTCTGTCCACAGGTCTGCAACAACGCAACAGCGAAAGCACCTAGGCTTCTAACTTCCTTTGTGACACGAGCATCACTGTGGACCGAGTTTATGTATTACATAAAGGGTTATTCAGGAATTTCATTTGTTGGAGTCATTTCTGAGCATTTTTGTTGAATGAGCTATTTGAGTTGAATTGCCAAATTTGTCTGCATGTACCTTTGTGGATATTTCCTTATTATTCTTTGCGGTAGTCACAATGCCTCATCCCCCAGCAGACAGCACCACGCTAATTCCCAGAAATACTACGTATGTATGTTAGGTTGCCATAAAACTGCAGGTGAAATGAGAACTGATAATGCCCTTCTTCAAAATAGGAAGATTATCCTGGATTTGTTAGTCGGCGCTGTTTAGTCACAAAGGTTTTTAAAGCGGAAGAGGGAGGCAGAAAAAGAGAATCAGAGGGAGGTGTCGCTGCTGATGGCCACAGGAACGCAACCTGGCTGACTCTGGACTGAGAAGAGGACCCAGCATGTGAGATGGTTCTAGAAACTAGAGCAAAGAAGTCTCCAGAAAGCAGTGTGCTCCAAGACACCATGATTTCAGCCAAGTGAGACTCCTGGTGACAGAATTGTCTGATAATAAATCTGTATTGTTCTGAGCCTGAAAGTTTGTGGTAGTTTGTTACATCAGCAGGAGGAAAATAAAATACCTTAGCATTTTAAAAAATATTTCTCATTGTGTCCACTCTTTAATTTCGGGTCAATATTATCTGGATGAATGAACTTCAGTGGTTCTCGGGTGGGGCTGATTTCCTCCCATTGGACACTGGCCAGTGCATCAGGACACTGCTGCAGTGTGGTGGGCAGAGGCCAAGCCTTCCAGCCCCCCACAGAGTGGGACAGCCCCTCCCCAGCGGATCACGGCTGGACCAGAACGCCAAGGTTACTAAGGTGGGGAACCTTGGTCTGTTTAAAGACATACCCATTATACTGCTGTTTTCCAAGAGTCTTTTGATTTTATTGGTTACCTCTATTTGGGTTCTGTGTCACTGATGATAATTCCTATTTTATTGTTTTATTTATCCTCCTAGTCTTGTACTTAGTCTTTTGCTCTTACCATTTTGGCTCTAGTGTTCTCAGACTCTGTATTTGTTGAATATGCATCAAAAATCCTGGTATCATTTGTTCCTCTGCTTCTCTTGTCATTATGAAATGTCCTTTTTTGTTGTGGTGGTGCTGGGATTCAGCCCAGGGCGTCATGCATGCTAAGTACACGCTATGTCATGGAACTATGTTCCCAGCTACAAAATGTCCGTCCCTGTCCCAAATAGTATTATATTCTGAAATAAATTCTCTCTATAACTGACTTGGATGAAGCTTTACCATCCATGTAATTTCCATCCGTGTAGTTTCAGCTTATTCCTGTGTTAGGTGGGCTCCTTACGATTGCATAGTTATGCCTTGATTGTTCCAGCCATTCGGTCTCACCCCGTTTTTAAACTGAAGAGTTGTATCACTGACACCTAATGTATGTGGTAGCTTGTATCTGGGTGCCCCCGAAGCCTTGTGGGATTGTGGGGGGCATTTTGGAGGTGGCTGCATCTAAGGTTGTGATCTGGGATGAGGAGTGTGACACTGGGCTGAAGGGGGCCCGGCCCCGGGTGTGAGCGCTGGGGACAGAAAGAGAGCGAGCTGGGGTCATTGCTGTTTGCTTGTCACTTGTGGGCTGCCTTCTGCTGCCCTGCTCTGCCATGGGCCGTGTCTCCTCTGTGATGTCCCTCTGCCATGTTACCGTGCGATGGAGCAGGGGCCTATGGACTGAAACCTCTACACCCTGTGAGCCAGTTGAACTTTTCTTCCTTTTGGGTGTTGGGTATTTTTTCTCACCAATGAGAACATCTTCCCACCCATGACAAAAGTCAATAAGACAATATAGATACATTTCCCTTTTGTTTAAAACTTGGGCTATGTTTGCCTTGGTGCTGCATGCCTATATTCTCAGCATTCAGGAGGCTGAGGCAAGAGGACCAGAAGTTTGAGGCCAGCCTGGGCTACATGGTGAGTTCAAGGCCAATGTGAACCGTGAGTCTCTGCCCCCATCTGAGACAAAAGCTAAGAACTCTGCAGCCTGTGCCTTCAACCCTGGGCCCTGGACACTGCTGTCCCACATATATTGATAGGAGACCAGAACATTGTGATCAACGAAAACATTTCCAGCAAAAGAAAAATAAGCCTTTATAATTTCAACATGCTCAGAGAGTGAGAGGATGTCAGAGACAGGTACAGCCCAGAAGAGGAGGTTCCTGGACCTGTGGGAGGTGGCCCAGGCAGGACACCCCAGAGATGGGTTCTCAGGGCCAAAGGGGAATTGGGGACAAGTGGGCGAGTTTCCAGTCCTCCCAGGGAGAGGGTTTCCCACAGGGAAAGAGAAGATGCCAATGCCTCTGTCCTGGTGTCCTAAAGGGCACCCTTTCCCCTTTAGGAGTGCTGTGCCCACTGTCCCATTGTCCTTTCCCTTTAGGAGTGCTGTGCCCAATGTCCACTCTGCCCACAGTGGGCACGAGTGTCCCTGGTGCATCTGGGGATAGAGCTCCCAAGAGACCGCGCCGTCGGGGTTTTGACGGTGAGCTGTGTTCGGCAGCACAGTGCTCTGGTGAGACCCGGGCCAGGCAGGGAGGAGGCGAGGCGGTGGGAGAGGGCAGGGCATGGGGCTGACACCTGTTCTGCAGGTGCTGCCCTGGGGTTGTGGACCGCCTGGCCCCGGCAGTGGCTTTCAGCTGGCTGTGGTGTGAGAAAGCACCGTGGACCTGTGGTCTCAGTCCTGCACTCCCAGGGCAGCTGCAGGCACAAGGGGACAGCGCTGTCCAAAAGCACCCGAAGAATCACCTCTCAGGGGCTGAGCCGTACTGAACAGGGCCCAGACTCAGTTTTGCCTTTGTGAGTTCGGCAAAAGCAGGAGGAAAATTCCCAACAACTCAAGAGCCTAGGAAAGCGCAGATACTTCTTCTGATGGACATAGAAACACACTTAACACAGGCAGAGGAACTCTCAGAAGTTCTGCAGGTTTCCTAGGACCTTTCCCTGAGGTGTCAGCTAGAGCTGAAACAGGGGTCTTGACTGTCCCCCGAGGGCGAGGAGAGCTGCCCCTCACTGTGAGAGGTCAGGAGGCCCCAGAGCAGCTGTGAGCGGTACAGGAGAAGGTGCGAGACCGGCTGGGGGACCACTGCCAAGCCAGGGCTTGAGACAGGTCCACGTCTAATTCCCATAGTCAGAGCTGAGAACAGAGCGGCCACAAGCAAGCACCCTGTGTCCTTGCTCAGGTAAACAGCTGGTTACCCGCTGTCCTCTACTCCAGATTCATAGTCTGCACCATCAAAATCCTAGAGGGAAGGAAAAGCTCTCCAACTTTTGGAGCTAGCTTCACATCCAGCAGGTGCGAGGCACCACGGAATTATAACGTCGTTTATTAAGAAGACTCAGTCATCATGCTTGGGTTTCCCCTTTGATGCCTAGGGCCTACCTCTGAGCAGCTCTGTAGCTCCCGAGGGGACCCTAATTATTATTGTGGTGTTTAGAGAAAGTATGCAGAAAATACACAGAATCTCCTGTCCTTGCCGGGCTGGTACTTTTGCGCTGCGTCCACCAGGGGGAGCACCACGCCACCGATGACCTTCAGTAGTCTTGCAGGCCTGTGGGCTGTGGTGTAATTTGCCTTGTTTTACTTGCAGGTAGAGTGGAGAGTATCTTATGTATCAGAACATACGACAGCTCTGATCGGAGGAGAGAGAAGCCGTAGAGATGTTCTGGTGCCAGCACAGAAGAATCCTGACGTTTCTTATTTGTGGCGTGAGTTAGCTCAAAGTACTCACCTTTTGTTTCAATCCCAGAAGCCTGTGACAGCTGTCCCAAAAGAGCTGCGGGGATCTGCGATTTGCTGATGGAACAGACCCAGGAGAAGTGGTTATCATTAGCATGAAATGGGAGTTGAGAAAACACAGCGGGAATACAGCACATGGCAAGGGGCCAGCCGGCAGGTTTCTGCTGACTTGAAGACGGCAGAGGCAGCCGGACATCCCTGAGCTGGGCAGGAACCGAGAGCAGGCAGGGCTGAGTCCCAGGCTGAAACCACCAGGCGAACATTCGGACCTCAGTTTCTCCAGTGCGACTTGGGAACGAGGGGGGTGTTCCCCTCCGTTCTTCCAATCTCTGGGGCCCACACCAGGGTTTGAGAGGGGATGAGGCCACTGGGTGAGCAGCAGGGCTTAGCAAAGCAGGAAGGGGCCCTAGACACCCCCCGATCAGATACCTTCATTTCACAGGGCAGCAAGTCCTCCATGCACTGTGAGCAGCTCGTATTTCTCCTGTTCTCAGGATGGACCGGGGCCACGCTGAGTGGG
>PVLA01020089.1:0-10922 GCA_004027455.1 Hydrochoerus hydrochaeris
CAGTCTGACTGTGTGAATGTTTACTATGTACCCTTTGACTTTGTAACTTGAACAACTACATCCAGGATGACAGTATGTAATTTATAGATTACTGATTTCTTAGTGGGGCTTTTTCTCATTTTCCTTTTTCTTTCTTTCTTTCTTTTAGAATTCTGTATTGTTGCTACCCTTTTTTCTGTTTTGCTTTTTTCTTCTCTTTAAATAAAATTTTAAAAATGTATAATTGCTATTGTAAAAAAAAGAGGAAATAGGAAGCGCTATAAAAGATATAGCTGCATGTATGTTTAGGTGTGTGGGATTGATAACCATATCTCTAGGTTCTTTTTGGATTGTTGAACAGATCTGTTTGCACTCTCAATGCTTGAGTGTCCACTTTGTGTGCTTTAATTCTGTAACTTGAATAACTATTTCTAAAAGAACAATATGTAATTTATCAACTAGTGATTTCTTACTGTTTATCTTCTTTTCTTAAAATTCTGTAATATTTCTACCTTTTTCCTGTTTTTTTTCTCTTTAAATAAAAACTACAAAAAAAAGAGTTGTCAAAGTCCTAACCGTTCTAGCATTGCTGAAAAGTCCAAATTCAGAGTCTCCTCTGAGACTTAAGGCAAGCTATTAGCTGTGAGCCCCTGTAAAAATCAAAAAGAAGGTTAAACACTGCTGACATTCAAAGGCACAGGTAAACATTCCCATTCCAAAAGGAAGAATAGGGAGATAGAAATTGGACTAAAGAAAGACTGAGACCAAGCATGGTAAACATTAAATCCCATAGTTTTGTTTCTAGTGCCTTGAGTAAGATATGGTGAGATATAAACTTCAAGTGGCTTCTGCCACCCTGTCCCTACAGTACCATTTGTTGCATCCTTGTGGCTTCTCCATTGGACTAACTTTGTCCACAGTATGTAGCATTCCTTAGCAAATACTCCACTTTCCTGGCATTTTCAACTTCCTTGGGTCTCCAGTGCACTTTTGGCTTTACTGTCACAGTTTCACACACTGCCCTCCTTGGGGCAAAATGCCGATCCCCCAGGCCTTCTTCAGAGATCTCAATTGAAACCTCTATAATCCCAAACACTTGCACTCTGCATGCACATAAAACCAGAACCATATGGATAATGTCATGGACTATCACCAGCTGGAACAGTAGCAGGATCCTTCTGAATCTTGCAGTTGGTTACAGAGAGCTCCAGGTGCCTGGATGGCTGAGCGCAGTAAACTGAATCACAGAGAATCCTGGGTGACTCTTTTTCCAACAAAATGCCCTGGGGCTCTTGTTTCAAAGCAAAGTCTTTCACTTTTGCAGCCAGAGGGCAGTCTCACTTTTTCCTGACATGCTCTCAAGCCATTTTTCCTATCATCCTAATTGTATTTCTTTTTAAAGATAATTTTTTCAGTAACAAAGTTTTCCTACATTCCAACTTTTTAGGCCCCAGAATTATAGGAGCTTCCTTTCTGGCCAAACTCAAGACTTTTAAAATCAATCAGTCATGCAATTTTCTCTTGAGTCTCATACAGAGCTATAAAAGCTCTTAACAGTACCCATCCAAAAGCCTAAATGTTGGATTGTTCTGAAATTTCCTTCCCAGATTATTTACTTCACCACTCTGAATCTCAGTCTGTCACAAAGCCTCAGTGCATGAGCAAAATATATCCAAGAGCATAACACATGTGGTCTGGAGTCCACTTGCTCCTGGAGTCCTTGTTTCCAACTGAAACAACAGAAATTTACACAGCCTGGGTTTTACCAACTGCATTTCCATCTGCATTCTGGTCTTCTGAGCTCTGACCAGAGTCTCCCATCAAGCTAAGCTTATAGCATTGGAGGGGTTCGCTAGCTTGCATCTCTAAACCATTTAAATTACTCCCTCAATCACTTTCACATGTTCAGGTAGCATGACAGCAACTACTCCACTTATCTTGTACCAAAATCTGTTTTAGTCACTTTTTCATTCCTGGGACACAATACACTACATCTACCTGCAATTTAAAGAAGGAAAAGTTTACAGAATTTTGGCTGACAGTTTATGGAGATTTTGGTTCATAATTGGCTGGCTCCAAGGCAGAATGACATGCCACAGAGGCACAGTGGAAGAGATGTTGCTCATAGCACAGTGATGGGGAAGCAGAGAGAGTCAAGGGAGGAAATGGGGAGAGAGACAAACCTTTCCAGGCCACACCCCACTGACACTTGTTCTGACCAGACCCCACATCTTAACACCAGCCCATCTATAAACTCTCCATGATCCATTCACCTTCCAAAAGCCCTGTCTACAAGAATATGAAGCTCTTGGAGGACTTTTAGATATAAATGATGACATGCTCCCATCATGCTGTACTGCCTCATCAAGACCCAAAGCAAGAGTGCCATCCAATCCTCAACTGAAATCATCAAAACTGAGAGCCAAAATAAACCCTTCTTCATTATACATTTATTTACCTCAGGTATTTGTTATAACGTCAGAAAGATGATTATACAACTTACTGTCCTCTGAAGGGATATCCCATGGAGGAGTTATTTCAAAGTAATTTAGATGGACTGAACTCTGGCATTTATTTTTTTTCTCATGCTCAAACAACCATCCAGGGTCCCTTTTGAATGTTTATTTCCTAAGTACCTGCTCTGTGCTTTATGCAAAACACTGAATACACAGTGGTAACTGAACCTCCTGCCCCAACTGTACAATGTGCAGAAAAACATTATCACTTTCCTGCTGAATAGAGAGGACCAGGACAACCTCAGAGAAGATCCTTTCTTATCCCAATCTGTGGAATTTTCCCAGGTCCCCGTGATCTTCCCAGGCCATTCCAGACTCCACCTGGTCCTGTCAGTTTCCTCTCTCTTGTCACTTCAAATTTACCAATCTAGTTTTGAGATTACTTTTAGAAAAATAATCTCCACCACACACGTACTGTGTCACCAGCCAACAGCCATCCATTGGATCCACTATGGATCTTTGTTAAAAGAAAAGGGTCCAGATATGTCCCTCCAGAGATCCAAAAGTTGTGGGAGGCTCATTGGAAACAAGAATTGTTTCTTCCTTGAGCCCATACACAGCTCCTTAGTGCAAATACATACCAGAAAGGGCTAGTGATGCTGTATACATCTTCTCCCAGAGCAGCTGAACAGCGGTCAAGAAAGATAGTGATCCATGAAAGGTCCATGGAGAGGTGCTAAGGGATACCACAAGTGGTATTGGTTCCAGGGGGTAGACCACCAAAGATTTACAGCACTGAGGCGTCCAAAACTAACAAACTCCAACCATCAGTGCAGTTTGAAGTAAAAAGGGCCAAAGGCTGGAAGAATGCAGTATGATGATAATCACAAGTAGCCTATTACTCCAAAGTCTGACTGGGTATGGGAAGGACATCAGGTGAGGCCCAGAATGCTGAGATTACACAGAGCTAGATGGCAGAATATTGGTAGTTCAAGTCACAGGATGGGCAGAGATTCACTAGGAAATCTCCCTCTGGAAATGCTGAGGGAGTGCCAGAGACAGTGATTATGAACAAATTGAGGTAGATGAGGCTTTTAGTGAAGCTCCCGCCCCCTAGACCAGGAATGTAGCAGATGGTATTCTTACCCTTGCAGCCCTGGAATTTGTGTCCCTTAGTTGAAAAATTAAACACTAGTTTCCCATACATATATGTTATATTCATATTGGAGGAAATTCAGTAAAAAACTGAACAAAATATTTTTATGCTTTTAAATAATTTTTAAGTTTGGAGTACAGTGATTGTGATTCTTCTATGCATTTTGTAATGGTCAAGAGAAGAGTTAGTCCTGAATTAGAGAAAAGTCTAATGTCCACAGGTGTAGAAGGAACTGGTGCTTACAGATATGGAGAAGAATGAAAATAGAGGGAGAAACAGGCAATTTTTACTTCATACCCTTTTTGCAACTATGCTTCATTTGTTTGAAAGCATGGTCATATATTGCATTTTAATATGAAGCAATTAATAAATTAAAGTAAGGGTTTTTAATTCATTTGAAGTCTGTATGTAGTTAACCAGGTATCATTGGGGGGGGGTACCGGGCCTGAACTCACAACCTTGTGCTTGTCAGGCAGGCACTTAAGCCACTGAGCTAAATCCCCAGCCCTAACTGGGTATCACATATATACCAAGGGATTTGTTTTTAAGAATATTTTACAGGGACTTAGCTTCAGTAACACAGCACCTGCCTGGCAAACACAAAGTCCTGAGTTTGACTCCTGGTGCCGAAGGAAAAAAAAAAAAAAGAATATTTTGCAAACAAAAAGCTAATATCTTAAAGACTCTTTTCTTTAAAAACCTAAAAACACTCTTTACAATAAAGAAAATATCTTACTTTATTCAAAATTAACAAATAAATTCAGATTTAATAGGTTACAGGGTTACCAATTTATGCAGAGACAGCAAGTACTGTGCTTCTCCTTTTCTCTCATGCTGGCCTTTGGTCTTGTGATTGTGTGGAGGATTGTGTGCCCATGTTTCAGTGCTCAGATAGGTGTGGGGCTATGGAAGCAGGAGGTGAACCTAAGGAAGGTATATAACCACATCCCAAACATTCTAGCAACTCCACAGTTCTTAGATAGGAAATAACTTTCTATGACCCAAATTTAATCTTAGGTGAGATTGAGGGGGGAAAAAACACTTAAAATTCGGTCCCCAGTACAAAAAACAAGAAAAACACCTAAAAATCTAGTACTAATCCTATTCCTGTGCATTATGGTTATTATCTGTAATACTGATAGATTTGATAGTATTTATGGTTTTTTGGTTCAGCCTTTTACATAGTAACATAAATTTTTCATATCACAAGGTAAAAAATTTTGTAAGTTTTAGGCTATCTCCCCCTCCTCCTTCCCTTCTTCCCTCTCTCCCTCATTAGTATTGGAGAGGGAACCTAGGGTCAGGATCTTGCACACACTAGGCAAGTGCTCTACCACTAAGCTACATCCCCACCCCAGTTGACTGTGTTTTACAATCCCAGAAAAGAAATAGAGTCTAGCTCTTTCCACAAGCTTAAGACCAAGCTCTCTGAACTCTTGACTGCTGAGAACTTTGGCAAGCACAAGTACTTAGGTCTCTATATTTCAAATTCTTATTAGTAGAACAGACACTAGAATTAAATGGAGATGGGTGAGATGAGAATTAAGTAACCTGTTTTTCACAAGGCTCTTAAATCCCACTTGCAGACACAGTAAGCTTTCTTGAAGTGTAATCTATCTTTTTACAGCTCAAGAAAATCCTCTGGAGTGGAGGCAGGAACTACGCTGCACCGACCAGGGCTCCGCAAAAGGTGGAAAGCGGAAAAGGAGAGGGCCTGGGAGAGAACTAGGGGCCATGGTGGGGAGCTGACACCAGCAGCGCTTCACTTGCCGCTGTCGCACCAGCGGCTCCAGTGGGTGGAAGCAGCATGGCCACTCTGGCCGTAGTCACGGAAGATTGAAGACACTGGGGTGGGCAGTGTCAGGGACATTCGGGTATACACAGAAGCCTCTAGCCATTTTCCTAAACATGTGATGTCCTAGATTTCACGCAAGGCAAAGCCCCCACATGACTGAGGTCACCACCAACAGAGATAATACTTTCCTGGGAATGCAACCATTCCTCAGCCATAAAGATTCCAAATGACAGCAGGATGGAGATAAGGATCAACAGGACCCCAGCCCACTAACACCTTAAAAGTTGGCTTCCTCCCTGCTGGCAGGCAGCGCAGAAGCAGAAAGGAAGCTACCTCCTACTTCCGCGACAACATCCCCACCCCCATAAGCAATCAGACACTATGCAGGCTGAGGTGACAATAACGGAAGTAAGGAAGCGGCCTGACATTTGCGTTGATAGACTTTGCAAGCCTGGGGCTGGTGGGCTGAACTATGTACAGGATAACAAGTTACAATATAATAATGATTGTGGATTTCCCACTGACCTATAGCTGTTTTTGTTTTGTATTTGTTTTTGTTTTTGTTTTTGTTTCATTTTACTGTTCCATTGTATTCCCTTTAAAATAAACATAGGAAAAAAAGAAAAGCCTTTGACAGGGTTAAGTTTTTCGAGTTGAGGTTTTTCAAGTTCAGAATCAGCATACACCATAGCATCAAACTCCTGACTGTAATGAAGACTAACTCACAAACGCAAACTCACAGGTAAGATTACACTTACTAGTGTTGAAATTTCCAGAAAAATATTAAGAATGTTCAATTCTATTTGTAGACTAGTAAATTCAAAGCTTTTTAGAGATCAAGAAGGCTTTCTTTTCTTTCTTCCTGTTCTTTCTTTCTTTCTTTCTTTCTTTCTTTCTTTCTTTCTTTCTTTCTTTCTTTCTTCCCTTTCTTTCTTTTCTTTGCAACCCACCATACTGAGCCTCATACATGTTAAGTCAGCACTCTACCACTGAGCTATAGAGCCCTCAGGAAACTATTTTAATGGGGATTTATTTTTAAGTTCTTTGATCAGAACAGCATAATATTGGGTTAAAAAACTAGCTTGCATGATCTTTCAACAACTGGTAAAGTATCAGTCAACCTCATTCAGGCTTACTCTGCCAAAGCTTTGGTCAGACTCTTGCAGGCAGCTGAGTTAGAAGAAATACTATAGGCAGTGAGACAGGGCTGGGTCCTCAAAGGAGCTAATGTAGAAACTCAGATACCTTGCAACTCTAGGAGAGATAGACACCTCTTGCTGTGGTCCAGGCCTCAAGACAAAAGATCAAGCAAATGCATCCCTATCCTAAGGACTGATATTCTAAATAGGTCCCTATCACCCTGAGGAAGTCAGGAGTCACCATTCCAACCCTCTAGGGGAGAGTCACTGCTCTCTAAAAATGCCTGCTTTCTACATGACTCAATTCTCCACTTGACCCCAACTTAATCAATTTTACCTGGACTATTAATCTTATTGGCTGACCATAGTTCTGTCCCACCTTATGCCCGTCTACCTTATGAGTTCCCAGTTTTCCCCACCTTGAGCCCATTTCACCCCATGATTTTACTCTATGAAAGTCCCTAGAAAAGACAGAGTCCCTGGGAACCCACTTGGTACCCCTTCTGTCTCTCTCTCAGACAGAAGCTTTCTTTCATTCAATAAATATATTGTGTTCTTAACCTCCGTTGTTCCTAAAATTCATTCAATTTTAGAGAACATGAACTCATACCAAACATAGTAAGTGGGGAGTTTCATTCCCCTAAATCAAGAATGGGTAGTTTTTCAACTATTTCCAAAAGGACAATATGTAATGTATCAACTAGTGATTTCTTACTGTTTATCTTTTTTTTTTAATTCTATAATGTCTCTACCTGTTTTCTGCTTTTTTCTCTTTAAATAAAAAAAAAAAAGAATGGGTAGTTTTTGAGACATTGTGAGGAAGATACTTTAAAATTATTTTTTTCAGATGCTCAAATAATCATTCAAAAGGTGAATGTTTTACCTTATAAGCCTGTCCATAGCACACTTAAAATGATTATTAGAAAGTTCTCTATGGTAAACTATACTTCACTTCCCTATCAATTAAGTAGTCATTTATGTAGTAAGTAGTCAATTAAGTAGTAAGCAGTTATTTGTGTACCTGTCAGTACTCAGATTATTCGAGGTCACTTAAATTGGATTCTCCTAGGATTTATGTAATTGAGTCAGCTTTTAAGCTAGAACTTTCTTATAATAAAATTTATTCTTGAAAATGTCTTAAATGACTCACAAAGTAAAATCTTAAGCTGATTTTAGCCCCCCACTCTAGGTTTGGAATAAATTAGTTATTTTGGCTTGAGCTGCTGATGAAATGGGTTTGTGTCTCATCCAGCATAGCTCTCAAAATTTTGGGGGTAACGGGCAGTGGAACATGAAGAAATAAAGACAAGAGTCAGAATGTAGAAAGCTGAAGTCAGATAAAGCCTTCTCTCCTGATGGGAGAAAAAGAACTTCTCAACCACCACTGCACCTTTGTTTAGGCATTTAACAGGTTGATGTCATGTGACACCCTCTGCCTGGCAAATGTTTGCTTAGATTGCCTCAGGCACCTGGTGTTCTCTGGGCTGGAGTAGCTTGCTCACATGGTTTGCCTGGAGTGCTTTTTGTTTTTGTATGTCCTTGCTCCAGTCCCACATGTAGGATCCATCTCTAGCTTCAGTTGCTACCTACAGGTTTACATTTAAGAATCATGTTGCATTAAAAAAAATCTACCTTTGTTCACTTAGCATGAATGCATGCAGTGTAATTACCTATATTACCAATGCTATGAAATAGTGAATGTTTTCCATTTAGACACTTTCTTATCCTTAGCACATCAGGTACAAGACAGGGGCACTTGCCACACACATTCCTCACCACATCAGTATGGAAAAATAAACAACTTCTAACAGCTTCTTCCAGAGACAAAGTGACCTAGGGATCATGAGAAAAAAGTATGGCTACCTTAGAGTGGCATTCTTGAGGGAGAAGAGGCAGCAGAGTGATGTAAAGAACCTCTTGCTATGTCTTGAGAAACAGGTTCAGATAGAGTTGTTTCCGAGACCCCTAATAAATTTTTTTTTGAAAGATACTTGCTTATATTTCTGCAGGCCCAAGAGGATGATGTGAACATGTGCATGGCTTCTGGTAAGGGACTTATGGTGGAAGAAGTTACATGGAAAGTAAGAAAGCAAAAGAGTGGAGAAAGAGGAGTCACTTATATAATAAGCTGCTCTTGGAGATAACTAACCCATCTTTGAAGGAGATATTATTAATCCCTTCGTGGAGATGACCAAATTGCTTCTTTATTTTGAAACAAGATCCACTATCTACTTCAGGCCTTGAACTCACTGTGTAGACCAGGCAGGCCTTGAACGTGTGATGATTTCTTTATCAGCCTCCTGAGTGCTGGGATTACAAGGCATGTGTCACCATGAACAGCTTTCTTTCTTTTTTTTATTTAAAGAAAAGAAATGAAACAGAAAGAGGGTAGAAATAATACATAATTTCAAAAAAACCAGTAAGAACTCACTAGTTGATAATTACACATTTTCCTCCTAGAAGTAGTTGTTCAAGTTACAAAAGTAAAGCATACAAAGTGACATTCAAACAGTGAGGCTGCAATCAGTTCTGTTCATCTATCCAACAAAAACTTAGTAATATGGTTATCAAGCCTACACACTTAAACATACATGTAGTTATATCCTTTAGAATACTTTCTTTTCCTCTTTTTTTTTGCAATAAACATAATCAAATCTCAAAAACTGTTTAGAAGTTCTACACATGTATAAGTCTCTACATGTATACCTAGCCTTTCTGTATTACAGGGAAAAACAAATCAAAACAAATCAACAGTACAAATTCCTAGAGAAACATGAAATGGACATATAAAACCACAATACTAGGTGATCTACAGTAGTTCCTATGATGTCTCTTGTTGTTTTCAATAAAATTGTCTATATCATCAGGCATAGTATAATTAAACATAGCAGTGTAAAGCACTATTAATAAAGATCAAACATTGGAGACATTACAGGACTTCAAAGGCAGTTAATAATCAAACCAGAATGGGTATCCTATTGAATCTTGTCATCTTCAAAGTAGTTGCCTCTACTCTCAGACTTGATATTATCAAGCACACCAGATTCAAATAAAATCAGTCAAGACAAAACAGCAATATAGCCAATCTTCTCTGCCTTATCTCTGCTATGCTATTTTTCTGTCATTGTTGTTTACTTTTCTCCTTCATTTCACTGTCTGCCCCTTTCATGAGGACTTTCTGTCATTGTTCCTGGAATCCTGGTGATTTTTTTCTCTCTCTCTAGAAGAGAGACATCTCTTCAGTATTCTTTGCAGGGCTGGATTGGTGTTCACAAACTCCCCCAGTTCCTCTTTGTCATGGAAATATCTTGTCTCTCTATTAATTTTGAAAGGCAGTTTTGCAGGGTTTATCAATCTGTGTTGGAGGTTATTTTCTTTCAGGGCTTGGAATATTTTGCTCCAAGCCCTTCTTGATTTGATAGTTTGCATTGAAAAGCCCACTGTGATTTTGATGAGTTTTCCTTTATAGATACTCTGTTTCTTTTCTCTTGCCACTATTAATATTCTGTTCTTGTGATGGATTTCTGGGATTCTGATTATTATTTGTCTGGGTATAGATCTGTTTTGGTTGTAGCTGGCTGGAACTCTGTATGCCTCATACATCTGAACATCATTTCTGTTTCCTATGCTTGGGAAGTTTTCCTTGATTATTTCTGTGAATAGCCTTTTTATTTCATGTGTATCTGCCCCTGCTTCTTTGTTCACATTTTTTTAATTTAAAGAGAAAAAAAAACAGAAAAAAAGGTAAAAATATTACAGAATTTTTTAAAAAAGGGTAAACAGTAAGAGATCACTGGTTGAAAAATTACATATTGTCCTTTTAGAAGTAGTTGTTCAAGTTACAAAATTAGAGCATACAAAGTAGACATTTAAGCAGTGAGACTGCAAACAGATTTGTTCAACAATCCAACAAGCAATATGGTTACCAAACTTATACACTTAAATATTCATGTAGTTATATGTTTTATAGCACTTCCTATTTACTCTCCTTTTTACAATAGCAATTATGCATTTTTTAAAATTTTTATTTAAAGAGAAAAAAAGAAAAAGGGTATCAACAATACAGAATTCTAAAAGAAAAAAGAAAAAAAACATTAAGAAATCACTAGTTGATAAATTACATATTGTCGTCTTGGATGTAGTTGTTCAAGTTACAAAATTAACAGATACATAGTAGACATTCACACAGTCAGACTGCAAACAGTTCTGCTCAAAGATCCAGCAAAGATTCAGCAATATGGTCATCTATTTTACACACTCAAACATACATGCAGTTATATCCCTTAGAGCCCTTTCTTTTCCTCTCTTTTTTACAATAGCAATTACATATTTTGGGTTTTATCACTTCTACAGTTCTTATTACTTTTTACACTAGAGACATGATGTGATATTTATAA
>PVLA01020090.1:0-10922 GCA_004027455.1 Hydrochoerus hydrochaeris
GTTTCTGTTTTAATATTGAGGTCTTTGATCCATTTAGACTTTAGTTTTGTGCATGGTGATATGCATGGATCTAGTTTCAGTCTTTGGCATGTGGAGAGCCAATTTTTTCAACGCCATTTATTAAAGAGGCTATCCTTCTTCCAATGGACATATTTAGCCCCTTTGTCAAATATCAGGTGGCTGAGTGTCTTTGTAGTTGCGCTTGCATCTTCTAATCTGCTGCATTGATCCTCAGGTCTATTTCTTTGCCAGTACCAATCTGATTTGATCACTGTGGCTTTATAGTACTGTTTCAAGTCAGGAATTGAGATGCCTCCTGCCTTGCTTTTGTTGCCTAGAATTGCCTTTGCTATTCTAGGTTTCTTCTGTTTCCAAATGAATTTTAGGAGTGTTTTCTCTAGATCTGTGAGGTATGTCAATGGTATTTTGCTTGGGATTGCATTAAATCTGTATAACAGTTTTGGGAGTATAGCCATTTTCACACTGTTGGTTCTTCCTAACCAAGAGCAAGGAATGTCCTTCCATTTTCTAATATCCTCTTCAATCTCTTTTTTCAGCATAGTATAATTTTCAGCATATAGGTCTTTTACATTTTTAGTTAGGTTGATTCCTAAGTATTTCATTTTTTTAGATGTTATTGTAAAGGGCGATATTTCCATAAATTTCTTTCTCAGTGATTTGTTGTTTGTGTACAGGAATGCTATTGATTTTTGAGCATTGACTTTGTATCCAGCTACACTGCTGAACTTGTTTATTACCTCTAACAGTCTTTTAATGGACTTTTTTGGGTCTTCTATATAGAGTATCATGTCATCTGCAAGTAGTGATAATTTAACTTCTTCCTTTGCTATCTTTATTCCTTTTATTTCTGTCTCTTGTCTGATTGCCCTGGCTAGTGTTTCCAGAACTATGTTGAAAAGGAGTGGTGATAGTGGACATCCTTGTCTTGTTCCTGATTTTAAAGTGAAAGCTTTCAGTTTTTGTCCATTTAGTATAATGTTGGCTGTTGGTTTGTCATAGATGGCCTTTATAAGGTTGAGGTAGACACCGTGTATTCCGAGTTTCTGAAGGGTTTTTATCATGAACATGTGTTGGTCTTTGTCGAAAGCTTTTTCTGCATCTATTGAGATGACCATGTGGTTTTTGTTTTTGGCTCTGTTGATGTGGTGTATTACATTTATTGATTTGCGTATATTAAACCATCTCTGCATTGTGGAATGAACCCCACTTGGTCATGATGTATAATCTTCTTGATGATTTGCTGCATTCTATTTGGCAGTATTTTGTTGAGAATCTTTGCCTCAATGTTCATTAGTGAGATTGGCCTATAGTTCTCTTTTTTGGTTGCATCTTTCTCTGGTTTTGGTATCAGAGTAATGCTTACCTCCAGGAATGATTTAGGGAGGATTGCTTTTTTCTCAATTTCATTGAAGAGTTTAAGGAGTACTGGCATCAAATCTTCTCTAAATTTCTTGTAGAATTCAGCTGTTAATCCATCAGGACCTGGACTTTTCTTTGTTGGTAAGTTTTTAATTACATTTTCAATTTCAATAGCTGATATTGGGTTGTTCAAAATTGCTATATCTTCTTGGTTGAGCTTTGGTAGTTCATATGTTTCTAGAAATCTGTCCATTTCCTCTGAGTTTTCCACTCTATGTGAGTAGAGATTTTCAAAGTAGGTATTCATGATCTTTTGAATTTCCATGGGATCTGTAGTAATTTCTCCCTTTTCAGTTCTTATTGCATGAATTTGGGTTTTTTCTTTCTTTCTCTTGATAAGGTTAGTTAGGGGTTTGTCAATTTTGCTTATTCTCTCAAAAAACCCAGCTTTTTGATTCATTAATTCTTTGTATTGTTTTTTTAGTTTCAATTGCATTGATTTCTGCTCTAATCTTTACAATTTCCTCTCTTCTATGAGCTTTGGGTTTAGCTTGCTCTTCTTTTTCTAGAAGCTTGAGATGGAGCATTAGGTTGTTTATTTGTGCTCATTCTGTTTCCTTGATATGACAGTTTATTGCTATATATTTCCCTCTTAAGATTGCTTTCATTGCATCCCACAGATTACAGTATGTTTTTTCTATATTTTCATTGAATTGTAGGTATTGTTTTACTTCTTCTTTAACTTCATCTGTAGCCCACTGGTTGTTGAAATTGTTATTATTTAATTTCCATGTATTTATATAGGTTTTACAATTTCTTTTGCCATTAATTTCCAATTTCAGTGCACTATGGTCAGATATTATGCATAGTATGATTTCAATACCTTTACATTTACTTAAGAATGTTTTATGGGATAATATATGGTCTATTTTGGAGAATGTCCCATGTGCAGCTGAGAAGAATGTGTATTCTGATGTGGTTGGGTGGAACACTCTGTAAACATCTACTAAGTCCAATTGCTCACAGGTACGATGCAGTTCTGTTATTTCTTTTCTGACTTTTTGTCTAGTTGATCTATCTCTTTGTGACAATGGGCTGTTAAGATCTCCTGTTATAATTGTATTCTTGTGTATTTGGTTTTTCATGTCCATTAGTATCTGTCTTATATAGTTGGGTGATCCTGTATTTGGTGCATATATATTTATAATTGTTAGTTCTTCCTCTTGAATTTTACCACTAACAAGTATGTAGTGACCTTCTCTATCTCTTTTAATCATTTTAGGTTTGAAGTTCACATTGTCTGCAAATAGAATAGATACCCCTGCTTTTTTCTGGGTTCCTGTTGCATGGAATACTGTTTTCCATCCTTTGACTTTTAATCTATGAGTTTCCTTTTGGGTTAGATGTGTTTTTTATATACAGCATATTGTGGGGTTCTGTTTCTTGATCCATTCTGTCAATCTATTTCTTTTTATAGGTGAATTGAGGCCATTTATATTTATGGATAGCACTGATATGTATTGGCTCGACTTTGCCATGTTATGTTCCAGTTGTTTCTTTCTGCTTTTCCTCTTATTTAATTGCTTATCCTACCTGGACGTTTCTTTCTGTTGTTGTTTTGGGGATTGTAGTCATTTTTATCTCTGTCTAGTATGTCCTTCAGTACTCTTTCTAGGGTTGGTTTGGTGGACATGAATTTCCTCAGTTGCTCTTTGTCATGGAAGTATCTTGTTTCTCCATTAAATTTGAATGAAAGTTTTGCTGGGTACATCAGTCTGGGTTGAAGATTGTTTTCTTTCAGGGCTTGAAATCCCTCCAAGCTCTTCTTGACTTGAGGGTTTGTGCTGAAAAGTCTGCCGTGATTCTAATGGGCTTTCCTTGATAGGTGAGTTGTGTCTTTTCTCTGACAGCTTTTAATATTCTGTTTTTATGCTGTATGCCTGAGATCTTAATTATTATGTGTCTGGGTGTGGATTTATGTTGATTGTGACTGATGTTCTATATGCCTCACTTATCTGCATATCAGATTCTTTCCCCATGTTTGGGAAATTTTCTGCTATTATTTCTGTAAATACTTTATGTATGTCATTTGCCTGGACTCCTGTATCTTTGCTAATGCCCATTATTCTTATATTGTTGCTCTTGGCATCATCATGAAGGTTCTGGATTGTCATTTCATGCTGATTTGTTATTTTTAAAAGTTCTATCCTTTCCTGATCACTAACTGTGATCCTGTCCTCAAGGTCCAAAATCCTATCCTCAGCTTCCTTTAGGCGGTTTTGCACGCTTTCAGTAGAATTTTTTGTTTCTTGGATGTCTCTTTGAGTTTGTTTCATGAATTCTGCTTGTTTTCTATATTGTTCATTCAAAGTTTCAATCAGTTTCCCACACTCATGTACTTTTTCTCTAGTTCTTCTTTAGCTGCTTTCAAAAAACTCCTTTACTAAAGTGGTTATTTCTATCTTTACATGGGAGACTACTTCTAATTTGATTTCCTCTATAGCCTGATGCAGTTGTTTTTTTATTTCACTGGCTATCTTTTCAGAGATTCCCGGTGTGTTACTTTTGGGGTCCTCTATTTCAATGTCTCCTATACTTGCTTCTGGTGAACTATATGTTTGAGACTGCATTTTGCTTTTCCGTTTTGTCGTTTTCACTCTGCCTGGTGTTTTCTATGTGTAGGAGGGTATCACACACTCTTTTTAGACACACCAAAGTCTTACAGTTAGTTGGAGGGGATTTTACTACTGGCCCTGTTTATCCCCAGTGCACCTCTATTTTAGGGGTATACTCACCACATTGATACAGTCAATCCGGTGTAGTCCAAAGTCCACCCCCCCCCCCAGCAAAGTTCCAAATTTTCTCACTCTAACTGGATCCCGCTGAGATCTTCTGCTGTTCCAGGTGGGAGGGAGGGCCAATCTGTAGCAGTCCAGGGCAGTTTTCAGTCTTGGGCGGGCCTCCTCGATGTTCCCGGTGGCAGGGTGGGCCCACAGGGGAGGTTCAGGGTAGCCTACCCCTGAGGCCGGCTTGCGCTGAGTTCCAGGTGGCAGGGCGGGCCCACTGTGGAGGTTCTGGGCAGCCTATGCCTGTTTGGCCTAATCTCTGGTTCTTTGGCAATGTGCCACAGTATTTTCTGTGACCCTTAATCAGTCCCAGTCATGGAATACCAGGACCAACAGCACCAGCCAGTGCAGTCCTTCACATGTGCTGCTCCCTTCCACTGCCATGTCTCTCCGCAGAGACCTCTGGCCATCATTGTCACTGTGCATCTGCAGGTTTGAGCTACTCCTCTAGTGCAGTGAGTCCCATCTCAGCGAGAGGGCACCACCAGCTACCTCCTTCTTTGTTCCAGTTTCTCTCTTCACATTCTGTGGGCTTCAGTTCACATTTCAGATTCTTCAGTGGTTTCAGTGGACCCACTGCTCTCCTTCTTATCTTCCTCACATGCTATATTCCAGTGTCTTTTTTTCGATAGAGATTCTCTCCTCTTTTTTTTTGATCGAGAAAGTTCTCTCCTCTTTTTTTTTTGATAGAGAAAGTTTTTTTACTCCATTTATGAAATTGTGTTTACTTGATTTCTTAAGGATGGCCATTCTTTCTGGGATAAGATGGAATCTCAGTATTAATTTACATTTCTGTAATGGTCTGAGATGTTGGACATTATTTCACATATTTATAGGCCTTCTGTACTACTTCTGAGACGTATCCATTCATTTTAGAAGCCTTTTAATTTTATATGATCCCATTTGTTGATTCTTGCTGTTATTTCTTGTGCAATTGGGGTTTTGTTCAGAATGTCCTTTCCCTTGCCTACTCTTCAAGAGGTTTTCCCATAATGATAGAGAAGTGATTAGCAGTATGCTTTGACCTCTTTCCATGTCCACAGATTTTTTTCTTTCAACATCTTTGATTTTGTATATGGGAATCTCAGAGTTTCTTTAATTCACTGAAGAATGATTACAGATCATATTTGGAAATGTCCATAGTTATCACAAGCAATTCTTTTTTTTTTTTTTGGCAAGGATTTACTGTATGGTTCAGACCTTGAACTCACTTTGTAGCCAAGGTGGGCCTTGAATTTTTGGCAATCTTCCTGCTTCAGCCTCCTCAGTGTTGGGATTACAGGCATGTGCCATCATGCCCAGTTCACAAGTAGTTCTTGAGAGCTCACACTGTACCTCCAAAAATTGGTTCTGAGGGAGTTAAAGGAACTTGCTCAAGGCTATGCAGCCAGTGGCTGAAGCTCATAACTGCTTCTTTGTGTGTGTGTGTCTGTGTGTGTGTGTGTGTACCACACAGAACCTTGCACTTACCAGGCAGGTGTTTCCACCACTGACCTAAATACCCAGCCCCTATTTGTTTTTGTTTTTTGTTCATAACTGCTTCTTCTTCTTCTTTTTTTTTGTCTCTTTAAGACAGGGTCTCACTATGCAGTTCAGCCTGGACTTGAGCTCACTTTGTAGCCCAGGCTGGTCTCTAACTTGCAATGATCCTCCTGCCTCAGCCTCCCGAGTGCTGGAGTTACAGGTGTGAGCCACCAAGCCCAGTGCTCATAACTGCTTCTTATTCCAAAGCTCAAGCTCATAATATCTGTGCCAGTCAGCTTTCCTTTGTTTCACTCATTTCAGTCACTTGGCCCCTGTTCCTTTTGGAGCTCTGTTGACATGGGACATTGCAGGGGACATTCAGTGGAGTAAATGCTTCACTTGAGGAAAACAAAGCAAAGTGAAATAAAACAACAACGTATGCTGTATTTTTATTCAGATAAAGTTTTAAAGAGCAGTCTAATTTAGCTGTATTAGTATTGAAAAAATCACATTTTGATTTGAAAGACTTCTTCATTGTCAGGGCTGAGAATTTAGCTCAGTGGCATAAGCGCCTGCCTGGCAAGCATGAGGTCATGAGTTTGATACCCAGTGCTCCTGCCCCCACAAAAAAATCTTCATTGTCAAAGATTAAGGATGATATAATTTACTGTTATGGATTGTTTAATTCCATATTTAGGATTAAAAAGGTCTACTTTGCTCTTATGTTTTACCTTTTTTCTTTCTAATGTATGTGACAGTCTGTTTTAGTCTATTTTATTTCCCTTTATTAATTTTGCACTGGGCTCGGAAGACTAATTCCCAGACCCTCAAATATTAGAAAATAAGAAAGGCCTAAGAAAATAAAAGGTTTATTTTTTTGTTCATGTCACGGTTCAGTGTGGCAAGGTGAGAAGGTGCCCTCCTTTGCTACTCTTCAGAAACCAGAGCTGCTTGTTTGCGGTGTGTCAAGGACTTTGTGCGGCTGAGTTGCCAAAGTGAGGGTGTGGAGGATTGTGTGGTAAGTTTTATTCCAGCTACCGGGCAGTGTATTTCACACCCTCACACATCCCATCAGCTAGAGCTCAAGTTTATCACCATGTTTAATTGATTAGCAGGCTAAGAAACAGAAAGTTGCTCAGAAGACTTCACTCAGAAGAGTTGAGTTTGGAGAGCAAGTCCCTGCTACATCCAGCTTCCTTAGGTAACTTCCTTACAATGGAAGACTTGGAAAGGATAGATCAGAAATATATAGTGCTTTATTAATTTGGTCGCAGATTTGGCTGTTATGATAAAAGGAAAACAAAACACAGTAATTTAAACAAGATACAGTGTTGGGCTGGGGAAATGTAGCTCAGTGGAAGCCCACTTACCTAGCATTTGCAAGGCTGTGAGTTCAGTTTCTCAGGACTGTAAAACTAACAAAAGATACATTTTTCCCCCCTTGGAGAAAAACCTGAGGCAAAAGTTTCAGGCTAGCTCATAAGATATGGCAGCTCCACAAGATCAGGAACCTAAAACCTCCTTGTATATTGTCATCCTCACCACCTGTTTGGCTTCCTTCCTTATTAACTTCACCCTCAACATAGTGTTCATGTTCTGACAAGCTGGTAAGAGAAGGGAAAGTAGAAACCATTTCCCTTCCCTAAAAAGCATCACATAAAAGTTGTCCATGTCACTTCTGCCTATATGTCTCTGGCTAAAACTTAGTAACCTAGCTCCAATGGAAGGTGGGAAATGCAGATTCCAAATGGGGGCCATATTCCCAGCTAAAGTGAGAGTGTTCCTTTACTAGGAAATGGGAAGGATAGATACTATGGACAACTAGGAGTCTTCTACAGCCTACCTTTTCATTCACCAAATAGTCATGGGCCACTTCTGCCTCCCTGACATACCATATCAGGATTCTGTTGGGAAGTAAAGCCATTGTAAAGGTCATGGCTGTGGACTTGGACTATGTTAAAGAGTATGTCTAGACCAACTAGACATTCTGGAATATTCTGGAATTGAGCAATGCTAATTGGCTCAGAAATGTATTGAGCTGACTTTAGGATGGACTTAATGTCATAACTCTTATTAATTATCTGGTTTCCATAAAGGATTACTTTAACTGATAGAACAGAGCCATTATAGGTCGAGTAGGAATTAGTATCACTTCAGAATCAGAGTCTAGTAATCCTTGAAAACTGCCAAGAACTCTTTTCAGAGAACCAGAAAAACAGAATTTAAAATGGCTGCCTAAACCAGGCGTGGTAGCTCACACCTGTAATCCCAGCACTTGGGAGGCTGAGGCAGGAGGATCTTGCAAGTTAGAGACCAGCCTGGGCTGCAAAGTGAGCTCAAGGCCAGGCTGAACTGCATAGTGAGACCCTGTCTCAAAAAAGACAAAAAAAAAAAAAAAAAAAAAAGGTTGCCTAAAGCATTGGCATAAGTGGCAAGTTGGAGTCTGAGTGATAGTGGAGAAGCCAAGTATGTCTGGCTGCCAAATGAAGTATCAGAAAGCATTTCACAGAGCTGTCAGTGAGATACAGTTGCCCCAGCATAGCTCTGTAGTCAAGCATCTAGTAGTGGATCAAGGTCTTCAAAACAGAGTGGAGAGTGGACAAGCTGAGAACTTCCAGGAAACTTTGATGCATATTTTACAGTAGGCTTCTAAATATCTTGTAGATTTTCTTTTTGGTTGACTCTAGGTAATAGTTTCCAGTTCAGTACATCTAATCTGCCCTTACCTGCTCTCAGAGCCAAATATGTATAGTTCAAAGTTCAGGGTCTCCAGATGGTGTACAACATTGCTCTCTGTTGTGGACATGATTGTTCATGATTCCATAATTTACAATCCTGACTTCCCTCTGCTCTATAATCAATAAACAATGGCAGAATAGAAACAGGATAACTAATAAGGTGAGATAAAGAAAGCTGGCATTTGATTTCTCAAGAGCAACCCAGAAACAGGAACATGACATAACACTCTTTCAAAACACCAAAATATGGCTTCTACTTCTGGTAGTTGTAGGATAGATAACTGGTGCCAGACTACCCCTCCCACTATGAGTAAGTAGAAAATTGGACAAAATATATGGAACAATTATTTTAAGACATTGTTGACAGGAAGTAGGTTTTGGAGATAATAATCATCCCAAACTGTGAGACACAATACAGATAAGACAGAACTTTTTGGTTCAAAGTGTCAGTTATACTCCCTGAAAAAACTGTATTTGAATTATAGGCTATATTAGGAATAGAGGCATTAATATTGTCCAAAGTGCTGAAAGTGGTGATTTTACTGTTTGTCATGAGGCTTCTTCCCACCTTGTGGGTTAATGCAGCTGCTCCATCACCCATCAACATATCTTTATTTAGGAAGAACAGGACATGGGGGGCACACCCCATCCTTTTTAATGGCACAGTCTTTACATCCCTACTTACATGGTCACATCTTATGGTAAAGGAGGCAGGCTGGGTATCACACCTTTTAGGTGGTGGTCATTCCCAGAGCAACTCAGAAATTCTCTTGTTAAAGGAACAAGTGGGTACAAAGAAGCAATTTTCCTGCCACCTTCTTGGTAAGCGCCTTGCTCTGGCATGAGCCAAGAGGAGAACCAGAGAGCCTCCCCTGAGATCTGGCCACAGCCATGGTGGAACCCAGGAAGCTGCACAAAGAAGCAATTTGCCCACTGCCCTCTTGGTAAGTGCCTCCCTCTGGCGTGAGCCAGGAAGAGATCCAGTAGGGTCTCCTGTGAGCCTACCAGTGCATGAGCTTAGAATCAAACATCCAAACTCCCCCCACCGCCTTAGCAACTGGGGACAGAAGTCTGAGCATCTCTTGGAAGGATGATTGTATGTATTATAGCAAATATCTTCTCTCTGAAAGCAAGTGTTGTTTTCAGTTTTGTTTTATGATTAATTGCTTTACTCTATTCAATATTCTTTTGATTGATTTCATAATGTTCTTTGTTTTGATTTTGCTATACCTAATTGACTAGACAACTATTGTGAAGATAATGAGATATACTATGGTACCTGTTCTTGTTATCCTGCTAACCTGCTGTGAACTTCTATACCAAATTCACTACACTGTCTCAATTGGCTTTGTTCTGTCTTGTTCTGTTGTATTTCTACTACCTTTAAAATTAAAAAAAAAAAGAACCAAAATATTTAAAATAAAAAAAATAAAGGAACAAGTGGAGAACAGAGATTGGGAGACAAGTGTCTTCTGCTACAAGTACCTTTCATGAAAGAAACATCAATAAGAAAACAGGACCGCCAGGTGTGGTGGCTCACACCTGTAATCCCAGCACTCGGGAGGCTGAGGCAGGAGGATTGTTGCCAGTTCGAGACCTGCCTGGGCTACAAAGTGAGCTCAAGGCCAGCCTGAACTGCATAGTGAGACCCTGTCTCAAAAAGAAAAAAAGAGAAAAAAAAAAAAAAACAGGACCAAAAGAAAACCAATCCAAAGAGTAAAAAAATGGAGGGGGGGTGGAGAGGGACAGGGAGAGGCAGACACTGAGCACCAGGGAGCAAGCATTTTCCTGGATAGGAAATCAATTTAGCCTTAGGTACAAAACTGAAAAATCTGTGAAACTGATAATTGTTTTCCATTTTGTCATTTAAGTTTCTACTTACATTTTAAAACCCATTAAGTGTCGTCTTTTAGCATGTACCATGCTATAACTTCCTCTAGGTTATTCCTAGCTTTGTAACTGTCTCCAGGTGACTCTAGGAGAGGCACAACAGTCAAGAGCTGGACACTGATGTGTTTATAAGTGAGATGGTTTGCTGAGATTTGCTTTAAAATTCTCCACCTAAAAGACAAATGTTGCTTTGTTGAAGCTGTGCGGTGATCACAGCACTATTTTCTTTTGCATAAAAATTTCCATAATATAACAAAAGTCTAGTTCTTGAGTTCAAACCCTAGTTTAACCATTTACTAGCTGAGTCACATCTCTTCTGTGGCTTCAGTTCCTCAAGATAGGAATTAATATATTAGGGTTTTTTTGGGAACATTTTAAAATATGACAATATGAAGTATCTAGGACAAGGTGTGGTCTTTAGTAGTTTTACTGATAAGCATTCTTGCTTGCAAGCAAGAGAATCTTGACCCTGACTCTGGTTATGGTGAATTCTCCTGACATGCAGGTATTTAAGTGCCAGAGCTAGGACTCGAGCCAGGGTCTGATTTCTAAACCAAGAACGTTTTATCATCAGCGTGTGTCTGGCAAACAACACCCCCCCCCC
>PVLA01020091.1:0-10919 GCA_004027455.1 Hydrochoerus hydrochaeris
TGACTCGCAGATTTCTCCACAACCCTAAACAGAGCAGAGCAGCTAATTTTATAATTAACTGGGAGTTAGTCTCCAGTTCAGCTTCTACTTGTAGAAAAGGGTCAAAGTGTTGGCAGGAGAGAGGCTGTGGGTGATGTCTCTCTTCCTTGGAGACTTCTTTGCTTTCCACTTTTGAACACATTTCTTGATGGAATTGTTTGCAGCTCACCTTTAAGCTCAATGCCTGGGAGAGGAGTTAGGGACAATATGGCCATAGCTGTGGATGTGACACTGTAAGATATCCCGTGAGCAAAAAGAGCACTGCAGGCTTAGTAAAAAATCATTAAGAATGTCAAGATGGTAACAGCAGTGCAGGAGAAAAAGATGACACCCTTTTCAGTTTGGGCTCTGTGTGACTGCACCAGTCACACATACAGGAGCTGGCCCTGGGTCCTGAACCATGCTTCAGAAATGGACTGGGCGGGGCAGGTAAAAGCAGCAGTGGGGCTGCCTCAAGCTGAGGTAAAATCCAGCTTTATCAACTCCAGGACCCAAGATCCCCCAAGAGACTGGCCAGGTAGGCATTGGGAGCAAAGTGAACACCAGAGAAATAGACAAACTCCATGAGAATGATCCTTTTTCAAGATCAAGTTAACATGAAGTCAGAATTTCAGACTCTTTTCTTGATAGTCTGCTTCCAGGATTCTCCTCTCCTTATCTCTACGGATAGATGCAAAGTAAGCAACACTAAAATTTATTGCCAAAGGACTGATGATTCTGACAAATGGAAACCACCTCCAAATCAGTGCAGATGGAAAAATGCCACAAAGAAACCCATGGAAACCACCTCAAAAGTGGAGTGGGGGTGGTGGTTTAGCTTCTCCCCAGACAACAGTGTCAAGTAAAGAACACTGCTTGTACCCTATGGGGACGTGGGGTGAGGATGTGAACCAGGCAACTGCAATGTCCCGCTGAGCAATGGGGGGAATCCCCTGGTGCTCCACTCCCCCACTGTGATGTCCTTCTACCTGCCCTCCCACAGAGGATACTAAGATCTGCCCTTCTTCGGTTTGCATTTTAAGATGGTTTCTAGTATACCAAAATCTTGTGGCCAGGTCATGTGCAGGGTCCAGGGATTGTGGAAGATGCTTCAATGTCCAGGACCAAAGAGACCTTTCCAAAAGCACAGTGGAGAGATTCCATGAAGGCAGGATATAGGAAAGGAATATTTGAAAAAAATGGCAAACTCAATATCTGAAAAGCCAGGTTCCTGTGAGCAAATTGCCTGTTTCTGTCAATTGCACATTTCAAACAGTGCTGGTCTATGTGTTTCCAATGCTATTAGGCACAAAGAAGTTCTCATTATAAGTTGTTATGGATGTGCTCCTGTCATCTCCTGGGAGTGTATCTTCATCTGAAAGTATAATTGTCCATCTGTCCCTTTTGCTGGCATTTATCCCACATTTTGCCATCTTTCTAGGCTTTTTTTTTCCTTTCTGTACTTTTCAGTGGTGCTTGAACCGAGGGCCTTATACATGCCAGGTAATCACACTACCACTGAGCCACACCGCAGCCCAGCGTCATTCTGCACTAAACCTTTACCATTTTGTATTATGTACTTTTTTCAAACAGCAAGTGGATGATGGCTGTTTTACAAACCCGAGTTGAATGTTTTTTTCCAACAGGGAAATTCCAACCACTTGTTAGTATGGTTTTCTTTTCTTTTGATCTATTTCCAGATGGAATCAAGAGATCGAGAATGTGTCGAGGGATAAATATTAACTTTATTTCTTCAAAGAATTTGAAGAATACACTTTCTCATATTTGTGGAACTTAGGGATATATTCACCCTCTCTCTTTCTAGCAAGAGCAGCTTAGGATCTGGAGGCAGAGTGTCTGGGTCAATGTGGATTCCAGTCTGACAGTTTTGGCATTATTACCAACCCAAACATTTTTCAAGGGTTCTGGTCAGCAGTGTAGACATGTAGTCTCCAAACTGACTTGAAGATCCAGACTGTCACTTACCTGAAATAAAAATCATGCTCTGCCTTATCCTGAAAAAATTGGATTGTACTAAGTAGAAAGTCATTCAACACTGCCTGGAAGGAAGAGCAAAATGAAAGGGCAGGATGCAAAACGTGGGGCTCTCAGGATAAACCACACAACCTGATTCACAAAAAACTGTAGCCAGGACCCAGAAATTACTCTCCACAGGTACAGAGGAAAAGTAGTCACTCTGATGCCCAGGGAAGACTGGCTCCTCCAACCTTACCCTCCACACAGTGCCACACCCTGACTCACTCACCTTTTGGCTCAGTGCCATGAGAGGATTAGACGGGCTCATTTGCTGTGTGCACCCAGTGGCTGCCACTTTGCCCTGGGCAGATCTGGCTAGGGACGGGAGGGAATGAGGGGGCCATGAGTTACAAACAGGAACACGATGGTCAGGACAGAGGGGGTCCCAGTAAGGAGGTGGGAGGAAGCAGATAGGGACATATCGGGTACAAATTCAGTGGGGTCAGGTTAGCACTGCCCTAGGATTTTGTCACCTACCTGGTGTCCCATGATCTTTCAGAAGTGCTCACTTCCACACAACATGTCAGAGGCTGCTGGTCTTGTGGAAGGTGCAGGAGGTCAAGTGTCTTGGCCCCTTCAATGCCTTGGGAAGCAACATTACTTGTTGCCAAGGATTCTAGAGGACTATGGGTCACCAGTCACCTTTGTGAGATAGCATGTGCCTGTCACTGCGGAGAAACAAGACGGGGATACATGCCAATCCCTCAGAGACCCAGGCTAGCTCTGGACAGGCACAGCCTGGTCTTACCTCTCACCTCCCTGTGCCTGCCACAGCTCTGGCTCCTCTTCAGGCCCAGTGAGCCCACCTTAGCGAAGGGTCCACCTGTCCCCACACCAAGCTGCCCTGAAGGGAGAGCTTTCCATGGGTGGCATCCAGATGGAGGAGGAGTGGACCCAACACACAGAGGGAGGAGATGAAAGAAGGGCACAGTGGCGATGGGGCCAGTCCTGAGGGGCCAGTGTCCAGCTGGGCCTGCTGGTCAGGTGGGAGTGCTTTTGGCCTGCAGCACAGATGTGAAAGGATCCTGACATGAGCCAGAACATGAAAAGCTTCACTCTCTGGCTTAGACCCTTGCACTATGCTATTTATGATGTCCATGTTTCAACCCTAATGTTCCAAGCAAAGGGTTCAGTCAAAATGACCCTCTAATAAGCTGAATTGCCTCATGTTCGTCCTGAGAGTAAGTCATTCAGGAAATGTTTCCTCAGGACCTCTCATTTGTTGGGCAGTCTTTTCAGGACAGGGCTACATTAGGTCTACAAAAGACTTTTCTCAGTGAAATTAAGTTCACTGAGAAAGTGGGAATCTAAGACCCCTGCATGAAACTCAGATGTCTTCCCATCTCCCTTAGAGTAAGGGACAGCCAGGGGTCCCTGCAACTAAGCCCTTCAACTTAGCACAAAGCAACACTAAATAGCATTTAATCTTAATTATATCTCCTACTTCTGTGGTGGACGGGGCTTATCCTGGCACTTCTTGCTCAGAGTGTGTCCCACAGTGTCAGTCAGGGATGGCTGGGTTGGAGTCATCTCACAGGATTTCTCTCCCAGGTGTCTGTGGTCATGACTGTCACTGGGGATGGCCACTGCACCTCTGCCCCTCTGGCTCCTTGCTATTCCTGGACAATGAAAGCACATTCCTGCCTCAGGTCCTCGGTCTGCTGCCACCTCTGCCTGGGAGGCTCTGTGCTGAGGAACCTGAGTGGTCTGTTCCCTAAAATCATGGTGCTCCTTGCACCTCAGGCAGCCAACTCCTCCTGTAGGATAGCAGCCCTTTTCCTGTCACACTCTAGTCCCTTGGCTGGCTTGACTCACCGTGACAGCAATTTTCATGTCCTGCTTATCATACGTGTTTATTTGTGCTCTGTTAGTGTTACCACCAGTCTGCACATCATTCAAGCCCACCACCTCATCAGCCTTCTCGCCCTCTAAGTGCTCAGGATTGGGAACAGAGCTGAGTGCATGGCCATGCTCCATCTTTCCCCATTTGGCAGAGGAGAGAAAATTGGGGAATCCACACAGAAACCTGAGCTAGGCTAGTCCATATGTCATGGAACTGACCACATGAGATTTGCATGATTCCGAAAGTGTGATGGTCTTGGCTAGTGACTCCAAGAGTTGCAAATCTCTGGTAAGACCAGTGGTGATTTAGGACATGTAGCCTGTCTGTACTATCACCTGGCCAGAAATCTCATTCTACCCCAATGCAGGAACTAGGTTCAGATGGATCAGCATCTCCTTGGACAAGTGAATCGTCACAAGGGAGTGTTTAGACTCCCATCACACAGGCACCCTACGACTCTGGGAGTTCATTTTTCTCATTAGGTTCTGCTGGTGGCAAGGAACTTGGAGTCTTCCATTGATGGTGGGAATGTTTCTTCCATTTAAAATTGCTTTAAGTAGGCAGTACGGCCCATGGTTAGGGAGAAGTAGTTGGTAAATCATTGTACAAGGTTAACTGGATCCAAATAAATACTATTGTCCTCTTGCTTC
The DNA here is from genome assembly GCA_004027455.1 of Hydrochoerus hydrochaeris. NCBI lineage: Eukaryota > Metazoa > Chordata > Mammalia > Rodentia > Hydrochaeridae > Hydrochoerus > Hydrochoerus hydrochaeris. Next base: position 4,549 of record PVLA01020091.1, read on the forward strand.
TCTCTATCCTTTCATTACTGTTAATCTCATCCTCTCCTATAGTTCATTTTCTCTGTAACTCATTGTAAACTTTAACCCCTGAGGGCATAATTGACATATTCACGACTGGTATACTACATATAATTTTCTTATTTCTTTTAATTGTTTTTATATAACCATAAATCTAGTTCATAGGATTAAAACTGACAAATTAATGGTTATTTCAGTTTGTTGTTTTCTAGAACACTTTGCGACACTTATTCTGAAAAGCTGTTCTTTCTGATATTTGAAGGCTGAGATTGACTAAAGGTCATGGAAAATACTGTGTACAGTGCCAAAGAATAAGGGGCTGGCCAAACAGGCAGCAATTGCTTATCTCCAATGAATTGACAAGGCAGGATCTTACAACAGATTGAAAACCTAAATACCAGCTACATCTGTAAGTTAACTTGGAGATTTAGTCATATTTTAAGACTTCTAGATACTAGCAATAAAGCAATCCACCATAAGCAATTTACAAGCATCACCCCCGGAATTCAACCAAGAAAATGAACAAAAAAAAAAAAAATGGAAAAGTAAACAATCAGACATTTAAACAAGATGCAACCCCAGACATTCAGATCACCAAAGGCAAACCCAGGGAGAAAGGAGGCTAGAAAATCCAAAAGCCAACCACCTGACCTGTCACAGATGGTAACAACAAAGCAATTGAATGAGGTGCTAGAGAAAGTCAAACCAAAATAATTTTTCTGATAATTACAGAGAATTTGTCCACAATGAAAACCATGATTAGTAACTGTACAGCATATATAGAACAAAGAAAATAAAGGAGCTCATGAAAATTATGGAATCCATAAATGCTCAGCATAGGAAAGAAAAGGAAACCATGAGGCAGATAAAAGAAGATACCGGGGAGCATAAAATAATCCATTGAAAGATTCCGTAGCACATTAAGCCAATGTGGGGACAAGATCTCAGGTTCACAAGACAGGCTCACAATCAGCAATTATGAAAAGAAAGATTTCTTAAAACTAGCAAGAGGGCATGAAACATCAATCCAGTGGCTGCTAGATGAGGCAAAAAAGAATAGCAGAAGTTTGATTCAAGGTAATGAAAATACAGGATAAAGCACTAATGATATATAAAATCAAAGTGTTCACAAATGTTATGGCAGACAACTTGCCTGGCAAAGAGAAAGAATTTGACAAGCAGATAAACAAGGCACACAAAACTCCATTAGCAATGGTAAAAAAAAATCTACAGCAAGGAATAGCATAGTCAAGATTGCAGAAATTCAACATAAGAATCAAATCTTAAAATCTGTAAGGGAAATGAAACAAATCACCATAAAGGAAAGCCCATCAGAATCACAGATTATTTCATAGCACAAATCCTCAGGTCAAAGAGAGCTTGGAGGGAAGTATTTCCAGTTCTAAACCATAACAAGTTTCAACTCAGACTCACGTACCTCACAAAACTCTCTTTCAAAACTGATGGAAAAATAAAATACATCCAAGACAAGGGACATCTGAAGACATTGATGATCACCAAACCAGCACTCCAAAACATTTCCAAGGTGCAAGTAGAAGAGATAATAAGGATGACAAGTCCTGAACCTCAACAGAAGAAATCCAACAGGGGAGTCAAACAACTCAACAGAGAGCAGGGGGAATAAAGAATGAGCTAACCACAGGAAAATAGCAGGACAATGCTACGTCAATACATATCAGTGAAAACCATCAATGTTAAGGATCTCAATTCATCAAAAAACAAAAAGAAACAAACAAACAAACCAAAAAAAAACCAGACTGCCAGCATGGATCAAGAAGCAACAGCCAACAATGTGCTGAATACAAGAAACACATCTCATTCAAACAGAGATTCATAGATACAAACTGAAAGGATGGAAAACTATACTCCATGTCAGAGGAACCCAGAACACAGCAAGGATACCTATTGTGTTTTCAGACAATGTGAATTTCAAGCCAAGAATATTTAAAAGACACAAAGAATCTCACTTCATTCTTGTAAAGGGAACACTCAAGGAAGAAGAGATACCAATCTCAAATATATATGCAAATATATCAGGGCACCTGTTATGGATTACAAACTGGTGGTCAATTTACCACCAGCTGAATTGAATCAGCATAGTGCTGAGTGTCCATAGTGCACCTGAGAAAGTTGTCAGCATAAAAAAGAGACATGGAAGACGGTAGCATTGTAGGTTCTGTTAAGTGTTCTTGTTTGGAGCTGTTGGTTCTAGAGAAGACTGTCATGCTGGATCTCCTGATACCTACCTGGCTATTATTATTAGAGAAGCTTAGGATCTTATTACTGAGAATGGCTGTGATTCCTTTTGGAAGAGTTTTGTTCCTTATTTTGAGCATCACTGCCTGGCTCCAGAGGGGAAGATATGTGCTATTTAATCTCCAGAAGTTTTTCATGCTAGTTTCTAATGTGAACTTGGCTGTTGTCATCATTGGAGGACCAAAAGAGATCCCATAGTAGATCATAGAATATGATTAAGTAAATGTAAAGGAACTGAAATTATCCCATGCATATTATCAGTCCATAGTGCAGGGAACTTGGAAATCCATGGAAAAAAGAAATATCAAGAAGTTCATATATACATGGAAATTAAATAGCACTGCTAAACCACCAGTGGGCCAAGCTAAACAAGACAAAATTAGACAGTTTCTACAATGAAATGATAGTGACAATATTATATAGCAGACTAAACAGATATGATAAGTTTGGCCTATGAGGGAAATTTATGGCAATAAAGACCCACATCAGGAAATCAGAACAAGCTTATATAAACAACTTAATGATGAAACTCAAACTTCTACAAAAAGAAGAGCAGGCTAAGCCAAAATCTCATGTGAGGGAGGAAATTATAAAGATCAGAGCAGAAATTAATGCATTGGAGACTAAAAATCAATAAAAAATTGATGAATCAAAGTGTTGATTCTTCAAAAGATTAAATAAAATTGATAAACTGTTGTTCAACATTATCAAAAATAGGAAAGAAATGATTCAATTACACAAAATTAGGAATGAAAAGGGTGAATCACAATAGACCTTGCAGAAGCCCAGAAGACCCTGGTGATGGTTTGTGTCTGAATGTTCCCCCAAAGCCTCATGCAGTCATGGGGGAGGGGCTGGCCTTTCAAAGATGGCTGCATCTAAAGCTTGTGACTGGTTCATTGTCTAGTGCTGGGATTGGGAGGGTGAGTGCTGCATCCACCCTGGGGTGGGGAGCTTGCATGCAATATAAGACAGGGAAAGAGTCTTGCTCCTCCCACGCCCTTTTGCCTTTTGCTCTTGTGTTGCTTTTTGTATCTGCTGCAGCCATCATCAATGTTTTCATCAATGTTTGGCCTTCAGCCACACCATCTTGCCTTGGAGCCACCTGAGCATGACTGAAACCTCCACTAACTATCAGCTAAATAAACTGTTGCTTCCTTCATTTTGTGCATCAAGTATTTTCTCTAAGCAACAAGAAAACAGTAACCAACACAATTACCTATACGTGCTTCAAAAACTTGTATTCTCATTTTTTGGTATGAAGAGTAGAAGTCAGGAACTTGTGCTTGTCAGGCAGAAACTTGTGCTGCTGAGCTCTATATCCTGATGTTTTTTATTTCTTTTTTTTAAATGGTAGCTTGAACCCAAAATAAGATGGAAAGTGCAGAAGATCTGACAGATTCCTCGATACATATGAATTACCAAAACTGAATCAAAAAGCTATAAAATTCATAAGTAAATCAATATTAATCAATGAAATTGAAGATGTAATTCAAACCTTATCAACAAAGAAAATTCCAGGCCCTGATGGATTCACTGCTTAATTCTACAAGAAATTTAGGGAAGACATAATGCTACTCTAACACAACCCTTCATTGAAATTGAAAGCAAAATAACACTTCCCAATTCATTCCTGGAAGCAAGCATTAGCCTGATGCTAAAACTGGAGAAGAATCCGAATACTACAGCCCATTCTCCCTAATGAACATTGATGCAAAAATTTTCAATAAGATACTGCAAACGGAATACAGTAAATCATCAAAAAAATTACACACCATGACCAAGTAGGATTCATTCCAGAAGTGCAGTCATAGTACAACCTGTGTAAATCCATAAATGTAATACACGTTATTCATAGAGTCAAGGAGAGAAACCACTTAATCATCTCCTTAGACGCAGAAAAGGTTTTTGACAAAGTCCAGCACCTATTCATGATTAAAAAGCCCTACAGAACATTGTAACAGATGCTCTTTATCTCAATTTGATAAAGGCCACCTATGACAAGTCAACAGCCACCATCATGTGAAATGGAAAAAAATTGAAAGCTGTCTTTCTAAAATCAAGAATAAGACAAGGATATTCTCTGTTTCCACTGTGATTCAACATAGCCCTAGTTACATTTGCTGGAGCAATTAGACAAGAGTAAGAAATAAAGGGAATGACAATAGGAAAGCAAAAGTTAAATGACCATCATTTGTAGATGACAAGATATTCTACATAGAAAATCCCACAAGCTCCAACACAAAACTGCTAGATTGAATAACCAAATTCAGTAGCATATCTGGATAGAATATCAACAAGTCAAAGTTAATAGCCTTCCCATACATGAATAACAAACTCACAGACAGAGAAATTACAAAAACAATACCTTTCACAATACTATCCTGTAAGATGAAACACCCATGAATCAATATATATTTAAGAATGTAAAAGACTGCTACATTGAAAAATCCCAGTAGTCTGAGCAAGAATATAGAAGATATCAGAAAATGAAAATATGTCCTTTGCTTTTGCATAGGAATAACCAATATAGTAAACATGGCCATACTTGCAAAAGTGTTATACCGATTTAATGTAATTCCACTCAAAATTGTAACAGCATATCTCACAGAACTAGACAAAACTATACTAAAATTCATTTGGAACCAGAAGAGACCTAGAATAGCAAACATATTTCTGGGTAATAAAGGCAAGACAAGCAACCTCACAATCCTTCACTTGTATCTATACTTTAAATTCACTGAAATAAAAACAGCATGGTACTGGCATAAATAAATAAATAACTGAAAAAAACACACCTAAAGATGAATGGAACAGATGAGAAGATGCAGAAAATCTCCAGACATACTAAACCATTATATATAATGGACAAAGGAACCAAGTACCTTCACTGGAAGAAAGGTAGCCTCTTTAATCAATTGTGCTAGAAAAACTGGCTCTGCACATGACAAACATTAAAACAAGACCTATATCTTTCATCATATCCTAGGCTAAATCTGACATGCATCAAAGATCTAAATATTAAAATAAAACATTAAAACCTGTATAGGCAAAGGCTATGAATAAAAACCCAGTCACACTGGATTTATCACCAAGAATCAACAAAGAATTAACAACTGGTATCTCACCATGGTAAAAAGATTTTTCACATCAAGAAAAACCCCCAACTGTGAAAAGATAACCCATAATATGGAAAACTGCTTGACAACTGTTCCTTAGATAAAAATTACTATTGAGAACATATAAAAGAAATAAAATAATCAGATATACCAAATTGAAAGACCCAATTCAAAATAGGCAACTGAGATGAATACACACTTCTCAGAAGAAGAAATACAAATAGCAATGAAATAGATGAAAAAATGTTCCACATCACTGGTCATTTGACAAATGTGAATTAAAAGAATGCTGAGATATCATCTGTCTCCAGAAAGAATGGCTATTATCAAGAAATCAGTCAATACCAAATGCTGGAGGAGCTGTGGGGCAAAAGGAACCCTTCTCTACTATTGGTGGGAATGTAGGCTGGTGCAACCACTATGGAAATCAGGGTGGAGATTCCTCAAAACACTGGGATTGGAGGTCCATTTGACCCAGCTGTTCCTCTTTCGGGATATCTTCCTAGAAGAATGAAAACATCATGCCTCAGCAATATATGTACACCCATGTTTATAGCAGCACAATTTGTAATACACAGACCTTGAAAACAACCCAAATGCCCATCGACAAAGCATTGGATAAAATAAATTGTGGTGTTTTTACGTAATGGATGACTACTCCAACACAAAGGATGATAAACTGGAGACTTTGATAGGCAAATGGATGCAACTGGAGACCACACTCTTCAGTGAAAGAAACCAAATGCACATGTGCACGCATCATACTTTTTCCTTAGTATGAGAAGTTATCTAAGTAAGATCCAATACAATAGATACAGAAAAATGGGAAGAAATTCCAAAAGAAAAGAGAAATGGGGATGGAGGAATGGTGAAAATAAAGAAGAGAAAAGAAAAAAATACATATATATGATATTTAAGATAGTTATATTACTAATTTCTCTCAGTTCATTGAAAAGCAAATTTTGT
>PVLA01020092.1:0-10916 GCA_004027455.1 Hydrochoerus hydrochaeris
TCTCCTTTGGTTCTGGCCCAATTGGGTTCGAGACCTGAATCACAGAAAGAATTAAGTTCATGAACTGTGGTGCCTCTATACAAGAACATCCAATAACAGGTTATAAAATTGAGACAGTGATTAAAAACCTAACAACTAAGAAAAGCTCAGGACCTGATGGATTCACTGCTGAACTTTACAAGACTTTCAGGGAGGATATAATACTATTACTCCTCACAATCTTTAGACAATCCTAAAGGAAGGAGTACTTCTAAATTCATTCCTAGGTGCACAATATTTCCATCCCATGGTTCAACCTTGGCACATTGTTCAGAGCCTACCAGGACCCTGCCTGGCATCACCCATCAGCAAGGGACCCCCAGGAAGTAGATGGGGCCTGGTTAGGGCCCTCACAACAAACCCAAGCCCAGAGCCACCTGCACTCCGCCTCATGAGCTCCACATGCAGTGATCTCCATCCAGGCTCTCAGCAGCAGCACATTGCTCAGGGCCTTGTAGGGCCCCACCCAGGGTCCCCCATCACTGGAGGACTCCTGACAAGGTCCCCTCTGACCTAGGTGGGCCCTTCCCAGCAATTCTTAGTGGTTGGGAGCCACCTGGTTAGGCTCGTCTAACAACGGCCACACAACTTGGGAAACTCCCTGCAGTAGGGATAGATATTCTCAACACAAGAACAACTGAGACCTGGCCCACAGCTTCCCTAAGGGAATATAGGAAAATAACAAAAACAAAGAGCAAAAGGTAATCGCAAACCTCCAGTGCATCCCAAGCAAGCCTAGGAGACGTGGACATGGAAGAAAATGTAAGCCATACACCTGAAACTCCTCAAATGCTAACAACTGAAGTAAAGAAACAACTCCAGGAAGCCATAAAAGAACTTTGGTCAGAAACAATCTCCCAGGTAAAAGAAGAAATGATAAATGTAAAGAACAAAATGCTGAACACATGTAAAGAAGACATAGTAAAAAAATTAGACGAACACTGCAAAAAGATGGAAACTTTGAATGAACAATACAAGCAACAAACAGAATGCATGACACACACTCAAAAAGATATCCAGGAAATCAAAAATTCCATCTAAACTTGGCAAAACCCACTCAAGGAAAGTGAAGATAGGCTTTCAGACCTGAAGACAAGATTGCAGCTAGTGAACAGGAAAGGAAAGATCTTTAAAAAACAACAAGGAATCAAGGCATAACAATTCAACAGCTGCAAGATGATGCAAAGAACAAACAACATAAGGTTGATAGGTATAAATGAAAAAGAAGGTGACAACACAAATGATATCAAAAGATCATTTACAGAAGTAATAGCCAAAAATTTCCCAAACATGAGAATGGAAACTGACATACAGATAAGTGAGGCATATAGGACTCCAAATAGCCATAACCAAAGTAAAACTATACCCAGACATATAATAATCAACATCCCAGAAATTCAACATAAGAACAGAATATTAAAAGCTGATGGAAGAGACAGATCACCTATAAACGAAAGCCTATCAAAACCACAGAGGACTTCTCAACACAATGAAGTCAAGAAGAGCATGGAGTGAAGTATTTCAGGTCCTAATGCAAAACAACTTCTACCCCAGATTGATGTAACCTGAAAAATTGTCCTTCAATATTGATGGATTAATAAGAAACTCCCATAAAAAGAACAGCTGAAGAACTTCATGACCACCAAACCAACCATACAAAAAATACTCAAGGGTATTCTACATTGACATAGGAAAAAATCACTAAGGAAGGCAAACAATGAAACAGAAGAGAAGGATAAGAACCAACAGCAGAAAGGTAACATGACAAAAATAAACCAATCTATATCAGTTATAACCATTAATGTAAGTGGCCTCAATTCACCAATTAATAGAAACAGACCGGAGAGAGAAGACAAGATGGCCGATCAGTGAGCAACAGAATACAAAGCCTCCCAGGAGAAACAATTCATATGCCAGAATAAAACACCCTGGAGAGATTCAGAGGGAGATGGATCCTCTTGACATAGGAAGAAATTAAAACTTAAAAAAGCTCATCAAATACTTCAGGACTACAAGTGAAACAGCTAAAAGTTACAGGACACAGTGTTTTCACGATGACTTGCCAAGATTGCACCAGCTTGAATCCACGCCGGCAGGCAGAGCCACCCAAACTCGTTCCCACCACCACTCACAGGAAACACAGCAGTGTGGAAGTCGGGGGTTGGTGAGCCCAATGGAGAGCAGAGAGCGGAGCTGGTGGAGGAACCTTCAGTGATCCATGGTCAGTGCTGGGAGTGAGACCCCCCCCCATGGGAAGGGTGTGATCAGGTGGGTGACATGTTGGAATTGGGCAAGAGGAGCCTGAACTGGGAGTGACAGTGACTTCGGTTGGTTGCTCCCTCCCCAGAGCAGATTCGTGGGATTTGCTTGGACTGGGCTGTGCCCTTGGCCAGGACCCAATGAGCTGTCCCAAATCAATTCCTTGCGCCTAGCACTCACTAACTGGGTGATCGCCCATGAAGTTTGGCTGGCCCAGTAGGGAGGGGCAGGCATACACAGCCTGCTTACACCTCAGTGACAAGAGGAGGCAGGAAAGGGGGAGTTCCCTTGCCAGGGTGTTTTGGAGGAAACGTGGCCAACAGGGAAAGGTGCTGGGACCTACACTATAAACTGTGTGGAGGAAGCCAGGGCCATGACAGGAGAGAGAGGAAAGGGGAGGCCCCCAGCCCAGAACCCTGAGAGCCCTGATCCAGGAGAAGGAAAAACAAGGGACACGGAGGGTGGCAAACATGCAACATCAGACAAGGCTTCAATGGACATTAAGAGATATCTTCGGGATCTTGTAGAAGAGCTCAAAACTGAAATATTAAATCAGGTAAAGCAGGATATGAGTAGAGTAATAAAAAATTGCTCTCAGGAAGCATCTCTCAGGATGATACAGACAAACAAAGGGAGGAACAATAAAAAAGGAGAGAAACATTCGATAAAGAATATAAAGAAAATCTAGAATACATGAAGCAGATTCAAAGAGACTACCAGGAAATTAAAAACTCCATTGAAAGCAGGCAAAACACCTTAAAAGAAACTAAGGATAGACTATCAAAACTTGAAGACAAGTTTGCAATGAGTGATCATGAAAGGAAAGATCTCTTAAAAATAACAAGGAAACAGGCAATAACAATACAAAGGCTAGAAGATGACAAGAGAATCTACAATTTAACAGCAAGAAACATGAACGAAGAAGCAGGAATACATACAGGTGAATTACAAAGGCTATTCACAGAAATAATTAAGGAAAACTTCTCAAGCATGGAAAAAGAAAATGACATTCAGTTGTATGATGCATACAGAACTCCAGCCACCTACAACCAAAATAGAGCTACACCCAGACATCTAATAATCAAGATACCAGAAATTCAATATAAAAACAGAATATTAAAAGCTGTCAGAGAAAAGAAACAGATTACCTATAAAGGTAAGCCCATCAGAATCATGGCTGAGTTCTCGACACAGACCATCAGATCAAGAAGAGCTTGGAGTGAAGTCTTCCAAGTCCTGAAGGAAGATGTCCTCCAGCCCAGACTGATGTACCCTGCAAAACTGTCACTAGAAATTCATGGATAAACAAGATGCTTCCATGACAAAGAGGAACTGGGCAAGTTTGTCACCACCAATCCAACCCTGCAGAGAATGCTGAAGGACATTTTAGAGAGAGAGAAAAAAATACCAGGATTTTAGGAACAGTGGCAGAAAAACTTCAATGAGTGGGGCAGGCAGTAGAATGAAGGAGAAAACTAAACAAAGGTAGAAAAGTAGCATAGCAGAAATGAGGCAGAGAAGGATAACTAGAAACTCTAACATAGATGGCCTTGATACGCTATATTGTTAATAGTGCACCAGGATTTAAAACCCACATTACTCACACTACTCTGCTTATATGTATTATATTCTGTTCCAGTCATTCTACCTGTACTAGATTTGAGGGCACAGACAGTAATCCTGAAAATAACAGGATATAGTACGGTAATCATCCTCAATTTCCTATTAACTTAATCTAAAGCTCTGTAAATCCTACACTGTTTTACCATGACTGATTGTAATCAAAGCTGGTTTGTTGGATCACTGTTTTGTATTGATAGATTTTATTCAAAGCTGTTATGATTGATAGTATTAAGTCTGAGAGTATAGGCAACTGCACTTAAGATGACAAGGTCCACTAGAATATCCATTCTGGTTTGATTATTACCTGCCTTTGAAGTTTTATACTGTCTACAATGTTTTCTTTTACTAATATTATTCTTTACTGCTGTACTCAATTATACTGCTATATTCTATTATGCCTGATGATATAGACATTCTATTGAAGATACTAAGAAACAACACAATAATCACTGTAGATCACCTTGTCCTGTGGTTTTATACAACTTTTTGGTTTCATGTTTTTATAGGAATTTGTTTTGTTTTGTCTTGCTAAGTTTTATTTTTCCCTCTAATACAGAAAGGATAGAAATACATGTAGAGATTCATGCATGCATAGCTGTTCACACTCTCACTGTTTGACTATCTACTTTGTGTGCTTTAATTTTGTAACTTGAACAACTATTTCTAAGAGGATAATATGGAATTTATTAAATAGTGATTTCTTATTGTTTATATATTTTTTGGAATTCTGTATTATCTCTACCTTTTACATGCTTTTGTTTCTCTTTAAATAAAAAATCTTAACAAAAAAAAAGAAAAAGAAACAGACTGGCAGAATGGATCAAGACACAACATCCGAGAGATCCAAGATGGCTGACTGAGTGGTAGCACAATAGAGAACCTCTCTGAAAAAAACAAAACAAAACAAGAAACACCAACTCAGGTGCTAGAATCTAACAACACAGAGAAAGCCAGACAAAAGGACAGGAATTCTCACAACCCAGGAAGAAACTGAGGGAAAAGAAAAAAAAAAAAGAAAGAAAGAAGAAGAAGCATGGATGGAGGGCTGGACCTGGGCAAGCTCCACTCGCTGTACTCAGCATGTCTTAGAGCCAGGTGACTCACGATGTAACTGAGGTCACAGCCCTGCCAAGAGCAGGGGTTGGTGAGCTTGAGACCCTCAGCTGGAGGAGGCCCTATGAGTGGAAGGCAGGGAGTAGAAATGGAGAGTCAAGCTGCACAAACTTTGGTGAGTGATGGGAACTGGATTCCCCAGAGTGGGATGTCCAGTTAGAAGACAGTCTGGAGTTGGGCAGGGCTGGCTCAAACCAAAACCCGAGGTGGTGTCAGTCGACAGCTTCTGGTCCAGAGTAGATTGGTGGGATCTGCTTGGGTTGGGCCGGGCCCCTGGTTGGAACCCAGTAGCCAGGGATGAAGCTGTCCTGAGCCAATGGCATCCCCAGGAAACACACAAACATCCTGAAGCACCCACTGCTTGACTGACATAGGGGGAGGGGACGGCTCACAGCGTGCACCTCACAGATTGGCAGCGGACTGGGTGGGGGTACTTCCCTAGCCAGTGGGCTGCAGAAAAACTGTGGGCAGTGCAAGGGATGCAGAGACCTCCAACACCCACCCGTCTAAAGGGGGCTGGAAACATGACAAGACAGAAACAGCAAAAGGCCTCCAACCACTGAACCAGGGAAAGTGAGTCCAGTAGAGATAAATGCAGAGAAGGGTGAGGGCAGCAAACATGTAATATCAGACACGGCCTCATCAGAAACAAAGAAATACTTCCATGACCTCATCAATGAATTTAATCTGAAATTCTACCTCAGGTGAAGCAAGATATGACAAGATTGATAAAAGAAATCCTGGGTAATGCTCAAGTAGACACAAATGAAAGAATGGAGGAACCCAGAGAAAGGAGAGAAGCCTCTGATGAAGACTATAAACAAAATCTAGAATACATGAAAGAGATCCAAAGAGAATATCAGGAAATTAAAAACTCCATTGTAAACTGGCAAAATCTTATAACAGAAACTAAAGACAAACTTTCAAAACTTGGAGTTAGATTTGCAATGTATGATTGCAAAAGGAAGGATCTCTTAAAAATAACAAGGAACCAGGAAGGAAGGATACAACAGCTAGAAGATGACAAGAGGATTTATAACCTAATGTGAATAAATATGCAGTGACAAATACAAATGAAATAGAAAGTCTATTCACAGAAATAATTAAGGAAAACTTCCCAAACATAGGTAATGGAAGTGAAGTTCAAATAAATGAGGCATACAGAACTCCAGCCAGCTACAAGCAAAACAGATCTACACCCAGACATATATTAATCAGGATCCCAGAAACCCATCACAAGAACAGAATATTAAAAGCAGTGAGAGAAATGAAAGAGATTAACTCTACAGGAAAACTCATCAAAATCACAGTGGACTTCTTGATGCAAACCATGAAATCAAGAAGAGCTTGGAGCGAAATATTCCAAGCCCTGAAAGAAAATAACCTCCAACCCAGATTGATGTACCCAGAAAAACTGTCTCTCAAAATTAATGGAGAGACAAGGTATTTCCATGACAAAGAGGAACTGGGGGAGTTTGTGACCAGTCCAACCCTGCAAAGAATATTGAAGGACATTCTAGAGAGAGAGAGAGGAAAATCAACAGGATTCCAGGAACAATGGCAGAAAGGCCTCAAAGAAAGGGTAGACAGTGCAATCAAGGAGAAAAGTAAACAAATAACAACAGAAAAATAGCATGGCAGAGATAAGACAGAGAAAATTGGTTATATCACTGTTTTATCTTGACTGATTTTATTTGAATCTGGTATACTTGAGAGTGTCGAGTCTGAGAGTAGGGACAACTACTCTGAAGATGACAGGATTCAATAGGATATCCATTCTGGTTTGATTGTTAACTGCCTTTGAAGTCCTATAGTGTCTCCAATGTTTAGATTTTATTAATAGTGTAAAGCAATGCTGTTTATATTATATTTGATGATTTAGACAATTTTATTGAAAATAACAAGAGACATCATAGTGACTACCATAGATCACCTAGGGTTGTGTTTTTGTATGTTCTTTTCATTTTGTGTTTCTCTAGGAATTTGTATTGCTGACTTGTTTTGATTTGTTTTCTCCCTCTAATACAGAAAGGCTAGGTATATGTGTAGAGACTTATACATGTGTAGAACTTCTAAGTAGTTTATGAGAATGGATTATAATTATTATAAAGATTAAAAAAAGGAAAAGAGAGTATTCTAAAGGATATAACTGCATGTATGTTTGAGTGTGTGGAATTAATAACCATGTTGCTAAAGTTTTAGTTGGATGGATGAGCAAAACTGACTGCAGTCTCACTGTTTGGATGTCCACTTTGTGGACTTTACTTTTGTAACTTGAACAACTGCATCTAAGAGAAAAGTATGTAATTATCAACTAGCGACTTTTACTGGTTACTATTTTTGGTTTTTTTCTGTTTTGTTTTGTTTTTGAGATTTTGTATTGTTTCTTCCCTCTTTCTGTTTCAAATTTTTTTCTCAAATAAAAAAATTTTTAAAAAAGCAAGAGGAGGAAAAGAAAGTGCTCTAAAATAGATATCTGTATGTATACTTAAGTGTGTAGGATTGATAACCATTTTACTAAGTTTTTGTTGGATTGGTGAACAGAACACTTTGCAGCCTCACTGTTTGAATGTCCACTTTGTATGCTTTAATTTTGTAACTTGAACAACTATATCCAAGAAGATAATATGTAATGTATCAAATAGTGATTTCTTACATTTTTTGAAATTCTGTATTGTTTCTACCCTTTTTTCTGTTTTACTTCTGTTTCTTTAAATAAAATTAAAAAAAAACAAAAGAAGAAGACTGAGCCTAGACCTGTAGATCTCACCAGGTACTAAACTAAAAGCAAAATGGTATTATCAAGTACATAAATGTTACAACAGACCAGTGGACATGCTGGAAGATAAAATATGTAAAGTTCTTGAAGTCATGGTTGTAGGCAAGGATTTGCTGAACAGAACCTAATTGCATGAAAAATAGCATCAAGAATTAACAGATGGGATCACATCAAATTAGAAATCTCCTGCACAGCCAAGAAAACCACCAACAGAGTGGTGAGACAGCCTACAGGATGGGAAAAATATAGTTAGCGATCTACAATTCCAATAGAGGACTCATAGGTAGAACATATTTTAAAAAGCAAAGAAATTAGATCTCCCAGAATAAAAAAACCAAATCAAAATATGGGCTATGACAGGAACAGACACTTCACAGAAGAAGAAACCCAAAACATAAATAAGCAGCACACTAAAAGCTAGAGGATAGAGGCTTGGGGATATAGCTCAGTGGCACAGCACCTGCCTGGCAAGCAGGAAGTTGTGAGTTTGATTCCCAGTACCACAAATACAGATGATAGGAAACAGGAATAAAAAGGTCTTTTGCAAATGTGAAGGGGGTGCCAAGAAAGGACAGAGAGGGAGGTGAGGAGCATGGGATGTAAAAGGAATTAAGATGTGTCATGTGCACCTACCAATGGTGAATAATGAATGCAATCATTATGTATAGCAGACATGCATTCCTTTTTTCAAAAAAGGTGTATGAATTTTCAAACCTGTCCAGGATCTGAGTGGCACCTGTGCTATCATTCTTAAAGATCTTCTTGCTGGTACTCTTGAGGCAAAACAGGTTTATCAACCAGATTCACCAAAATCATCATCTTGGGCAGCAGCCAGAGAGCCTGGCTGCCAGGGTTAGCAGGCATGCTTGTGTTGACTTAGGGTACTTTTTCGGCCACATCCTCTTGAGTGTAGCAGAAAAGGGAAGAGGCTGTCCTGAGGTATCTGTGCCAGTAACCTCAACTCTCAAGTTAAAGGCTCATGCAGTGGGAGACCCAAAAGGAGCACAGTGCTTAGCCTGAGCTGCCGCCTCTGCTGACGCCAGGTCACTGCATGCCCCATGTGCACCTCAGTTACTGATGCTTCCACCACAGGCCTGGGCCTGCCGTTCTTCCCAGTGCATGCCCGTTCCTTGCTCACATGCTGCAAAGATGCATCACACAAGCAGGATGATTTGGTGGCTCACTGAGAGGCTGTGTGTGCAGAGGCCTTGAAGACCAGCTTCCTCCTAACTGCTGCCATGAGAAGCAGGAAGGCCAGGGTTAGAGGCCGGCCTGGGTGTGTGGATTGAGGCAGCCTTGCTTCTCACATCCCTGGGTCCCCCAAGGTCCTTGTGGCATTTGGGGTCTCTGCTCACATTAAAGGGATGCTCAGTGCCCTAAGGGTGGCTGTAACATCTGGTGCATCCATTTCCTCCCTCACCACCATCGCTAAGGCTGAGCTCTAGCCTGGCTTTCCCTTTCATAAGGGCTGATCTTAACCTTGGAGAAAGGGTCACAGCACTGGACATGTAGGTGGCTGTGGCAGAGGCAGCAGATCTAGAAGTTCCAGAAGAGAAAAGAGCCTAGGTGATATTAGAAGCCGCCTGGGAACTGTCGCAGTTTCCATGCTTTTGCCCTTCAGCAGCCCCCAGTGTGGGCATGGTGCTGGAGGGAGATTATAGCAGCGTTTACTGTGGGGCCCTGTTCTCTCAAGCTCAGTCCTGGTAGGGTGGAGACTGTGAACATGCTGCCACTGGGCAGTGCCACAGTCAGCTGTCCAGATGGGAAGGAGTTCCCACTGGCGCCAGGGGGAGACCCCGGAACAAGAGAATTGTGTGGGGTTGTGATGTATATAGATGTCACCCCATTGCTAGTCCCAACCTGGAGACCAGAACCCATGGCTATGGCGATGCTGTGACAAGGCAGTACCAAAGTCAGCTTTGCAGAAGGGAAGGAGTTCCCACTGGATCCAGGGGGAGGCCCCAGAACAAGAAAATTGTGTGGGGGTGTGATGTATATAGAAGTCACTCCATTCCAAGTCCCTATCTGGGACCAGAGCCCATGGCTATTGCTGTGCTGCACCTGGTTGGTGTTACCTCCAGCTGTGCAGAGAGGAAGGAGTTCCCACTGGTGCCGGGGGAGGCTCCGCTGGGGAGAGGATCAGGTTGGGGTGTGATACCTACAGGTTTCTCTCCAGTGTCAGTCGCTGGCAGCAGACCAGAGCCCAAGGCTGTGGCTGTGCTACCACTGAGTAGTGTCATAGTCGGCCATGCGGAGGGGAAGGAGCTCTGACTGGTGCCAGGGGTTAGATGCCCAGAAAGAGAAGATCAGGTGGAGGCCTAGTGTCCATAGGAAGGTCTCCACTGTCAGTGTCTGAGTGCAGATCAGAGGCTGTGGCTGTGGCTGCAGATGCCAATGGATCCCCAGAGTCCTTGGGGGGCTTTCACTTCCTGTTCTTACCCTACCTTGCAAGACTAGTGCATGGTGGAACCATCTGTGGGGCAGTCAGGGGAGCAGAGCAGGAAGGCTCTGTGGTTTCAAAGACCTTAAGAGCCTTCTCTCTTTTGTTCTCACTCTTCCCTGCTGGAATGTTGGCTGGAGGAGCGGTGGCTGAAGGAGCAGTTCATGGGGCAGCAATGGGAACAGAGCAGGAAGGCTATGGGGTGTCAAAGACCTTAGGAACCTTCTCCAATTTGTTCTTATCATTCCCTATTGGAATGGTGGTGGTTGGAGCAGTCCCTGGGGCAGCCATGGGAGCAGAGCAAGAAGGCTCTGTGATGTCAGAGACCTTAGGGGCCTGCTCCTTTCTGTTCTTACCTTTCCCTGCAGGGATGATGGGTGGATCATTCCCTGGGGCAGGCAGGGAAGCAGAGCAGGAAGGCTGAGAGGTACTGGTGAGGTTGGAATCCTGCTCCTTTCTGTTGCTACCCTTCCCCCAGGGATCGTGCATGGAGGAGCAGTCCCTGGGCCGGGCAGGGGAGGAGGGCGGGCAGGCTGTGTGGTGCTGCTGATATTTAGGGCCTGCAACTTACCCATCAGCCCGCTTTCAGAGGCTGGAACGCGGCCTCCTCCTCTGGAGCTACATGTTCCGCGGTGATCTTAAAGCTCACTTCCGAAGGTGGTG
>PVLA01020093.1:0-10902 GCA_004027455.1 Hydrochoerus hydrochaeris
CCATCCATCCATCCATCCATCCATCCCTCCTTTACCTTAAACACTAGCTGTTATTGACACCACTCACCCTCCAGCCCAGCTCTGCTTACAGTTCACTTTTCCTGTTGTAGTCAGAGTTTGCAAGGAAAATAATGTAATACAGGACACATAATTTGTAGTATTATTTTATAAGAGCAAACATGCAAGAAATCTTTCCATACACTAAAGACTGAAAAAAGTCCAGCTGAGGAGCTGAATCCCATGGCAGTGTTCTGCATGAGTCCAGCTGAAGACCAAGAGTCCATAGTGATGTGTCATGCAAGTCCATACCAAGGATCTGTACAGGGAAGGTCCAAAGATCAGCGGTAGATGCTAGAAGGTCTACAGCAATGGGATGAAGGATCTGTGCCAGTAGGCTGAGGGTTCAGCATTGGAGCCAGGAAGCAACACTCAAATTAAGGACCGGAGCTCATGTGAAAAGGACCACAGCCATCCTCAGTGACAACGAGGTCCTTAGCTCCTCTGACCATGAGAACAGCTGAGTTCATACCAGAAAGCCAGCATGACGCTTCTCCTTGAGATTAAGCGACACAAAATCTTCCCCTCCAGCGCCAGGAGGCGATGCTCACAGTAAGGACCAGAGCTCCCCAAAGTGAACCGCAGCCACTCTCAGTGATAACAAGGTCTCGAGTCCTCTGATGATGATAACAGACATCAGGAAAGAAGCTCACAAAACGCCTCCAGGAGAACCAACACCACCACCTCTTCCTCTCCAGGTCTCTTTTTTAGTGTTGGCAACAATCCCCAGGTGGTCCCTCCACTGTGCCACTAAGCCGATGCAGTTTAGCCGGGTGTTACAAGTTGCCCACCGGTTGTCAACCCACCACACTCCCTCCCTGCCTGCGTGACTGTGACTTTTCCTCCGATGGTACAGCCTGGCTCCTGTATTTACAGTGCACCTCTGCAAGTGTGCTGGTGCTCATGTGGCATCAGAATTAGCACTGTTAGCTCTGCGAGAGGCACAGCTACCAACGAGGGTGCGGGGTGTGTGTGTACGCGTGCGTGTGTGTGTGTGCTTGTGTGCGTGCATGTGTGTGTGTGTGTGTATGTGCAGGTGCACTGTCCTTCCTTCCTTTCTCTTCCTTCCTTCCCTCCTTTCTTCCTTTTCTTTCTTCTCTTTCTTCTTTCTTTCTTTCTTTCTTTCTTTCTTTCTTTCTTTCTTTCTTTCTTTTCTTTCTTCTTCTAATATGCTACATGTGCTGCTAGGAGGTGGGGTCCAGAGGGAAGAGGGGGGTCCCTGGACCCATGACCTCCCCCCAAGCTTCTCCATCTGCTTCCTGGATGCTATGGGGAGCAGCTTTCTGGTACCCACACCCTCGATTCTGCCTTGGAGCCAGTTCTGCTTGGAGCCAGCTCACCATGAACTGAAACCGTGAGCCGAAATAAACCTCTCCTCCTTCAAGTTTCAGGGGTCAGGTACTGTGCCTCAGTGACAAGAAAGTGACGGAGATGCGTAGCACCTCAGTTCCAGGCGGGCTTTGGTGGGGTCTCTGGAATACCCTCTGCAGACGCTCGTCTCATGGAGTCTAACAGTTTTCTTGCCAGTTTTCTCACTGCTTTTTTTGGAGAAGAGAATTTTTGGTGGCCCTGAATCTGCCTTTTTTGCTGATATTATCCGCATGATTCCATCTTATCTCCTCTACTGACATATTTTTACTTTTAAAAGTATATTTATAAAATGTTTTTAGTGGTTGCTCTATAGTTTAAAAACATTTAGAAATAATTTGTATCTGTCTTCAAATAGCATCACCCCCTTCCCACGCAGAGTGAGAAGCTCCTAATCCCGCACCCGGGACTCTGCCCTCCCGTCCCTGTATCGCTGCTGTCTCATTTGAAATATGGTCCAAACATGGTGCGTGCTTGCCCTTTGTGCCTGGTCCTACAAGCTTATTTTCTCCTAGTCTATAAATATTTTTGGAAAAATTAGAACCGTTATTTATACGGTTATCTCTTGACCCCTCTGCTCTCTCTCTTCCTCCTTTTGCACCCAGGTCTGTGTGTGCTGAGCGTCTCACGCTGTCCCATGGCTCGGGAGCTGTCCTTTTCCCACACATGCTTTTCTCTGTGTTTCCAGCTGGGTTCCTGCTACTAACTTGTTTTCAAGTTCCCGGGTTCTTCCCTCGGTTCCGTTACATTCCTGACGAACCTGTCAAAGACATGCTGTATTTTTGTTGCAGTGGTGGTTTCAAATATTTCCACTTGATTTCTTGTATTTTCATCTCTGCTATGCAGTCACATATGTTATCTTCCTTTTCCAGAGAGCTTTAACAGATAAATTTGTTATTTTAAATTTCTTTTCTGATAGTTCCAAAATCTGTGTTATACCTGAGCCTAATTCTTAAGATGGTCTTTTTCTGTACAGACTGTCTTTTTAAGATTGCCTTAGGTATTATGCCTGATAATGTTATTGTTGAAAGTTGGAGATTTTTTTCTTAAAACAATGTTTCACCATGCAGTCTAACCCGGCCTTGAGCTTGTTGATCCTCCTGCCTCAGCCTCCCAAGTGTTGGGAAAAGCTGGACATTTGTACAGTAGGGGCCAGCAAACTTGCCCAACAAGGAGTCAGACAGCAAATGGGCCTCAGAGTCCATCGTCCTTGTTTTCTGCCTCTTCCCTTCTTCGGCTCTTACAAAATGACGGGCTCACAAGGCTGCTGAACGGTGCAGGGCTAAGTGTCTCGGGCTCAGGAAGTGGAGAGGCTTTCTGGGAGAGGTGGCTTCAGATTGGATTTTGAAGGCAAAGTTGGCATTTCCTGAGGAGCAGGTGTGCAGGTGGGGAAACGGAAGCCCCGCAGCAGTGTGGGGACGGGGCACACGGGCAGCACATCAGCCTGTCCCTCACCCCTCAGCACCCCATCCTCCACCAGAGCAGGCATTTGGATGGGCTAGGAACACGCTTCTATCTTCTGCAAGCTTAGCAATAAACTAACTCCATTTCTGGGCTCGCATGAACAGTTGGCAGATGTCGAAGACCCTTCCGGAGCTGACTGTAAGTCCAGGGTCTTCTGATTTTTTCATAGGCATGACTGTAATTCAAGCTGGTTAGAGATGTCGCATCAGGAGTCCTGCCAGCAGGCATGAAGAGATCTGGAACGCACTCTGCCAGGAGCAGGAGCTGCAGCCAGGGGGCAGTGGGTCTGAGCCCACGGCCACCCTGGTCACGAGGAGTCAGCCCCCAGGGGTCCACCCACAGAGGAGCCCCTGACAGCGCAGCTGCTCCCCGCCTGGCTGACGCTGCCTGCAGGGCCTGGTTTGCGCCTTCTGAGACAGGGACCCGAGACTGTGCCCGGCCAGACCAGAGCCCTTCCCGTGTGCCAGGGGTGGCGAGGGTAGCTCAGTGTTCTAGGTAAAGCCTGGGCCAGTGTCCCCGTGAAGAGGCAGGGGATGAGGCTGCTCACTGCTTGGTGACACAGCTGCCACTGAGGTTGCAGGAAGATCCCTGAGCCTGTCCCCTTCCAGGTGCCCCCATGCTTTTACCTGTCCCCCCAAGCCTTGAAGCCTAATGTCTCCATCACCCCCCAGCCGTGGCATGGGCTGGAGACCAAGCCTTCAGCATCTGGCCCTGGGGGACCCTTGTCTGAGCCAGTGCATCTGCTGTTACCGAGGTGATAACAGCCTCCAGAGGCTGCAGGGACTCTGAGCCTCACACCCAGCCTGGTGACACATCACCGGGTGACACAGGGTGACCCTGCCATGGGTGAGGACATCAGGAACAGGAGGGGCAGGGACTTGTTCTTCACACAGAGCAACTGCGCAGTGCAGGGTGTTTGCCCGTGGCGAGAGGGCCTGCAGCTTTCTTTCCGGGGCACGCACACATGTGCGTGTGTTTGCGCCCGTACATGCCAGCAAAGTTGTCTGCCTCTGAGCTGCCACCAGCCCCAGCCACAACTTTCTTAACTGGTCAGCCTGTGTAAGCCTATGTAGTGGGTACTTCCTGTGCTCCCAGCTCTGATCTAGCACTAACGGCGCCGTGTTGAACAGGTAAAGGTTCCCACCACTTGGCCCTGCCCTCGGTAACAGAGAGGGTTCCCCTCTGGTGGGTCATTTTACCTTCGTAGAAGCCTATAGGTCCCAGCTGATTGGAAATGTCCTGGACTCCCACCAGATTGGGGCTCCCTGCACCCCCCTCCTCCCCAGGGTACCTGATGTTCTCCAGGACGCGAAGCCCCAAGTGAGCTGGTACAGCCAGCAGGGCCTGGTGCCCAGGGCACCTGCAGGGGGGGACACCTAGCCCCCCCTGGCTTCCTGAGAGCTCGTGTTGTCCCTGGCTGGCTGTCAGTGACCTTGGCTGTGCTCAGCACAGAGCAGGAGCAGGGAATGGGGCGCTCCAGAGAACCGGGAGACAGATCTGCTGGGCCCCAAGAATCTGCCCTCTGGTGGCAGCCAGTGGCTCTGGCCTGCTGGCCTCCAGGGAGACACCATACTCTGCCCCATAATGGTGGCAGACGTGGTGACTAAAATGTCATGAGGCGAGGTCCTCAGTCTCAAACAATTTCATTAGAAGCAAATCTCCAGGACTGCAAAGAATGCAGGAGGCCCTGCGTAGCTTGATCTTGGAGACAGCAGGGGTGAAGCCTGGATGGACCCCCCAGCCCGCTGCTGCCCGAGGAGCTGGACGAGTGGACGGGACAGCAGCTGGGGTCAGACTTCCGGCATTCAGAGGCCTCCGGAAGGCAGAGCCCGGAGCCTGGTTCGTCCGGTGTGGGTGTGAGGTGCTCTTCCAGGGTCAGGCTGGCCAGTGGCTCCGAGCAGGGACAGGGACAGCCACTGTGTGTCCCCAGATGTCTGTCCCGTGCTCCAGGACAGGGACCCACGTGGGTAAAGGAGGTGACAGCCCTGGGATAACAGGGTCGGGACAGAACAGGGGCCCAGCAGGCAACCAGGAACACAATGCCTGGAAATCCCAAGCTCTTAAGTATTTTTTAAAAAATTATTTTATTGCTCTTAGGTATTTTATCTTAGTGGTTCTTTTAAGGTGCCAGGGTTCATCCCTACCAAACACATTTTATTTGCTCAAACTAAGGAGGCTGCCGAGGCCCAGCAGGGCCGCCTGCGGCAGTGGAGAGCGGGGTCCAGCTCACAGGCCGGCCAGGGTCCACCTGTGCGGACACGCTGGGACACTCACAGGGCTCCTCAGTTCTGTGACTTTGTGGGTGGCAGAGATAGTCTTTGGGGAGTGCTGTGGCCACGCCTACTGCAGGAAGGCCCGGAGGAAGTCGTTGTAGGAGACCTTGGAGGACAGCGTCTTGTCGTAGTACTCGAGCAGGTGGAAGAACTCCTCCTCGGAGAGGTTGATGCTGAACTGCCTTAGCACCTGGGGACGGAGGGGGACCTCAGCTCCCAGGTCGGGCGAGGCTGTGCCTGCCTCTCCCCGGGCCCCCGTGGCCACCAGGCGCCAGCCTGCAGCTCTGAGGGCAGCAAAGCCCTCTGCAGGTGCACAGTGTCCATGGCGTGAGGCTCATGCAGCCCGGGGCCACAGCGTGTCCTGCGCCCTTCTGTCTGGACAGGAGCAGCTAAGGCAGCTCTGCCCATTTCACATGGTTGGGAAGCAAAGGCCAAGAGGACACCTTGAGAGGGACCGGGCTTTGCGCTGGGTTAGCTGACTCTGAGGCCTTGGCCACCCAGGGCCTGGCCTGGGTTCAGTCGGGTGTAGCAGCACTGCTGAGGCGAGGACCCGGCCCTGTGCTGGCTGCGGTGAGGCTGTTACGCCCGCGTCAGGCCACTGTGCTCTTCCGGGTTGCAGTGAGGCTTGGGCGGAGGCTGGACGGGGCTCGGGGTCCAAGTCCAGGCTGGCCGGGTTCTGGGCCAGCACAGTGGCTGCCAGCAAGGGGCTCTGGCAAAGTGGGGCTGGCAGTGGCTCTGGGCGGGGGCGGGGTCCCCCTCCCCAGGGACTCACCTTCCTGAAGTCATCCGCGCTCAGGAACCCCGTCCCGCCCTCGTCGTAGGCTTTGAACATACGTCGCATGGGTCTCCAGCAGTGCAGGACCTTGGGCTGGATGCGCAGCAGAGCCGCGTAGAAGGACAGCGTCTCGGTCCCGGCCTCTTTCTAGGAGACAGAGCGGGAGGAAGGAGCCTGGGGCTGGGGAGGTGGGCACGGGGGTGGCCCGGCGGCAGGGAGGGGCTGTGACCTCCTGCACTCACACTCGATGGCTTCCCTCCATGCAGCGAGCCCGTCCAGGCCGCTCAGACACTGCCTCAGGGGCTTCCAGCCCACGTCCGGAAGGAGCCCCCCCCGCCCCCCCCCCGTTTCACAGACTGCGGAACAGGCTGGGGGGTGGGGGGACCTGATTCCAGCCGGCTGTGACCCCAGGACACAGCAGGCCAGGTTCCCCCTTCCCAGGGTTCGAAGAAGAGGGCTGGGCAGACACCCTGCCAAGGTCAAAGCAGACCGAGGGAGAGACAGAAACTCCGGACTGGGGCTTCCGGTAGATTATCATAACGGAGAGAGCTGAAGAACAAAGTGGCCAAAGTTGTAACTGTATCTAGTGATCAGACACTGCAGCACTGTGGTGGCTTCACTTAAGGGCTGTGGAGGGAAGACAGGATATTTTAGCGGGAGGTGGCACCGACACAGGTCCGAATATCGGGGAGGCGAGCTACGGGCACACAAATAGCACGTTTTGGGGAGGTTTGATTTTAACAGGGTGCTGCATGAAACCAAGCGGCATGGAGCGAGCTGCTTCCCCCTCTGAGGTCGTTTAGCACCTGTGACGGAAACTCCCGGGCCCCCAGGGCTTTGTGAGCTGCCACCCTGCCCCAGCAGGGGTCTGCAGGCTGCAGAGGCGGGGTGCTCTGCTCATCCCACGCTGCTTCCCACCACTGTCTGGGGCTGCCAGTCTTGCCCAACTCCTCCGAGGTGACCCCAGCATGGCAGGAAATGGCAGTGCCTGAGCTGTGTCCCCAAAGGGGTGAAGGTCACAGAGCAAAGTCCCCAACACCTAGACGACAAACCCTCCCTTTTACTCCTCGACAGGAGGACTTGTGGCCTGAGTGCCACACTTACGCAGTGGGGGCCTCGGCAGCTCCAGAGGGGACAGGGATCGTGACCAGAGCTGCTGGGCCTCTTTCCTGGGAAGCCAGGGAGGAGGACTGCGTGCCGCCATGTCTCTCACTGTGTTCCGGGCCCCCTGGAGGTTCTGTCCCTCTGGGAGAACCGAGCCAGCCTGGGCGCCACCTTGGCTCTGCCATGCTTCCTTCGTGAACAGTCCCCTGAGGAGACTCTGCCACCGGCTCCCAGCTGTGCAGGCAGGTAGCCGGGCGAGGGCGAGGGCACTACCCGACTCTACACACATTGCAGACCCAGTGGTGCAGACGCCCTCCGCATCCGTTCTGCTGACCTGCTTGTGGGATGAGGGACGAACCGAGCACAAACTCCCGGGCCCACACCTCTGCTCCTGGAAGCTGCGATCAGCCTTGCGCATTCCTGAATCCATTGTCCTACTGCTTGATGCAATTTGGTTCAATGTTGCAAACAACAGAAGAGCTTGAAACCCATTTCTGACTGCACGTTTTTGGGTTCTGCTTTTTTTTTTTTTTTTTTTGAGATAGGGTTTCACTAAGCAGTTCAAGCTGGCCTTGAATTTGCTTTGTAGCCCAGACCGGCCTTGAATTTGCATGGTGATCTTCCTGCCTCAGCCTCCTAAGTGCTAGGATCACAGATGTGTGCTCCCACGCCTGGCTTGTTTTGCTTTTTGAGCCCTGGTTTTGCTGTTAGTTCAGGCTGGCCGTGAGCTCCCTGTGTAGCTCAGGTCTGCCTTGAACCCACGTTCTGGAGAGACCTTGGGTGTGGACTTTGATGACACGGTTAGACATGAGTGAGACTCAAGGAGCGTTCCAGAAAAGCCTCTACTGGTCCCCCTGCATCTTTAGGCCCTGGTTCCTCTCCAAAGGGATGGGCGGGGGGAGACACACTCTAACCCCGTCTCCTGCCTGGCTAGGGCAACTGGCGATGCAGGGTTTATGTCTACGTTCAAAGCGTGTAAGTCTGCCGTGACCCCCATCCACCCGCACCCCCCATTTTGCCTCCTGTGTTAACTTGCAGGTGCTGTCGCTCTGATGATTCTGCTGCTCCGGGGAGAGCCGCCGGAAGCAGGTGTCTCTGGGCCTCAGGGAGAGACAGGAAACCTCTAACCTATGCCCCCCACTTTTTAGTACTGGGAATTGAACTCATGACCTTGCGTTTGCCAGGCAGGCGCTGTGTCACTGAGCTACATCTCTGGCCCAAGAAAGTACATTTCCGAGGTGTCTCAGTGTCCCCACAGCCCAGCAGAGACGCGTTCACCACCCTTTACCCAGGCACCAGCTGAGCCATGCGGACCCCGCCGGCCGGGCTGCCTTCCCGTGCCTGTGGGTGGGCAGGAACAGGGGACAGGGCTTCGGGGGGCGGGCAGCGGGGGTGGGGATCAAGGGACGCGCCGGGGGCAAGCTGGGGACACCCGGACGCCGGCCTACCGTCTTGTGTGCGTTCTGGATCTTCAGGCGCCGCATCAGCGAGGTCTCCCTGGCCCTGAGCCGCAGCACGCAGCTCTGGATGAAGGCGCAGTAGGCGAACGTGCCATTGCTCTTCAGGTCGTACTTGGTGAGCAGCTGCTGGCTCTCCTCCTTGCTCAGGTCCAGGCGGAACTTCTGCACGAGGGCTGCAGGCGAGAGGGCAGCGCCTTGGCCGGAGCCCATTTTCCCTCCCTCCCTCTCTCATCCCTTCGTGTGTTCCCTCGCTCTGCCGTGGGCTCTGGCTCACTGTGCCCTGCGTGCAGAGCTCGGGGTAGCTGGAACAGCGCACAGCCTGGCACAGGAATAGACACAACCAACTGTCACAGGGAGGGGCCCCTGTGTCCTGCTGGCCTGCACTGTCCGGGGAACCTGCTGTCCGGGTCACTGGAGTTATGGTCCTTGTGTGAGGACAGAGTCCCGCAAGAGCCAGGATGAGAGGGGGAGACACTGTTCCCAAAGGACAGGGGCTGGACCCATGGGGACAAGGGCTGGGTGGCTGGGGCACTGGGCGGCAGGGACAGTGTTCAGACTCAGCCTGCTGACCACGGGCTTCCCCTCTGTGCAGCAGAGAGTCGCTGGCCACGGGCACTGACAAGTGTTTCAGCTCTGGTGACATCTGTGATCTGTGACAGCTGCCCTGGAGCACAGGGACTCAGAGTGGACTTCCGTGTCCGGGTCTGAGCCTGGCTTTCTGATGAGGCTCACACTGACGCCACCTGGGCGGGCACAGCTTAATGCCAGACATTGGTGTCACACTCCTCTGCCCTTGGGGCCCCGTGTCTGTGTGCAGTTCCCTCCCCAGTCGCAGACGGTGCTGGCTCTGGAGGGACAGCTGCGCTGGAGGGAGACTCGTGCAGGATAAGACTGTGGTCAGCAGACTGAGACGGCCACTCGGCCTCAGGCAAGGACGCATCTTTGCGCTGAATTCTGGGTGCCCTAGCAAAGTCTGAGAAGCCTAAAGCATCAAGGGCGGGCGAGTCGCTCGACGGCAGGGAGAGGAGGAAGGGCGCGAGCAGGGAGAGCGGGGACCGCAGTGCGAGTTGAGGTCAGCGAGCTGGACACGGGTGCCTCGGACCCACCAAGGCTCTTCTGGCTTTCAGCCACAACGCGGCCCGCGTGACACCGTTTGGTCATTAATGAGCCCATGTTTTTAGATTTAATTTTTAAGCATTTTTATAGGAGCTGTTAAAGGATTTGCAAACTGGGCGTGGTGGCTCATGCCTGTAATCCCAGCACTCTGGAGGCTGAGGCAGGAGGATCTTTGGGAGTCTGAGACCTGGGCTACACAGTGAGCTCAAGGCCAGCCTGAACTGTATAGGGAGACCCTGTCTCAAAAAGACCAAAAAAAAAAAAAAAAGATTTTACAGCCTGTTTTGTTTGTGCCTTTTTAGCCGTGAAAGTTAGGATGAAGTCATCTCCGTCGGTGCTGGAGGGACCTGCGGACAAGCTAGGAGGAGAGGGAGGCAGGCACGTGTCCACAAGAGGACGGGGCCCGGTCTGTGTTGCCGTCCTGTAAAAGGTCCCGTGATGCTGAGCGGTGACTAGTGGGAGTACGCGTCGCACCGGTTTCACTCCCACTTGCAAAGTTTAGCAAAGCCACCAAAACAAGAAAACAGTCAAAAGACGGGGCCGATGTGGGTGAAGCCCCGGGAATGTCCCCACCGGTCACCTGCCCTCTTCTGCCTTGTCCCCTCCCCTCTCCACTGTCCCATCTGGGGACATTCTCAGTCTCCCAGTGGCCACAAGCGACCTGGTGTCCAGTACTGAGAGCCAACAGAATGTAGATTCTGCCACATGAGGGTCACAGCCCGCTACCTGCTCCTGGGGCCCTGTGACAGGTCCCCTCATCTGCCACTCCCGTGCCTCCACCCCGAGTGTGGGGCTGGGCCTGGTGGGAATGGCCTTCTGCCAGCTGGGGTGATGGGGGGGGGGACACGGAGCTGCACGAACCCAGGAACTCAGGCGCGGTGATGGTCCCCAGCCTCCCCGAGTCCTTCTCCTTGCATTCCTTCAGCAGCTGCCGCCAGCAGCCCTGGATCTGCTTCTGGAGCCGGCTCTCAATGGGCTCGCAGTTCTGCAGTGGCAGGGTGGCTGCCGGGGTCTGGGGGCACAGAGAGGTCCTCTCAGTGCAGGTACCAAGTGACAAAAGTGTGGACAGGACACGGGGCTTGGGGGTCACAGGGTTACAGCCCACATCAGCTAGAGGTAGGATGGGAAACAGCACAGAGAGGACTCTTGCAATTCAGCTTTTGTCTCCATCGGTGGGGGGTGGCGGCAAACCCTGCCACCTGAGACAGGTTTGGAAACAAATATGTCACCACATTGGAACGTGTCGGTGGTGTGTGTGTGGTGTGTGCGGTGTGTGGTGGGTGTG
>PVLA01020094.1:0-10912 GCA_004027455.1 Hydrochoerus hydrochaeris
AATAATCACAGGTAAGCATAAAGGAAATATTTGGGATCAGTTATGATGAAAAGCTCTATGAGATTCTGTTAACAATAAGGATAATTACCTAGAAAATTCAGACTTCAATACTGTAACAAGTCAACTATGAGTTACTTTCCCTTGTGCTTACAACAGGACCTAAAGTAGTAGTCTATTCTTGCAAACACTCCCTCCTATTGACTTTGATTTTTTTCTTGGTTTCTTTTTTTTTTTGGTGTGTGTGCACATGTGTGTGTATGTGACTCTTTAAGACAATCTTTACTCTGCAGTTCAGGCTGGCCTTGAACTCAATTTGCAGCCCAGGCAGGCCTTGAACTCCCTGCCTGCCTCGGCCTCGTTGGTGCTGGGATTACAGGCATGCACCACCACACCTGGCTTTTTTCTGTTTGTTGGAGACAGGGACTTGCTGTGAGTTGGCTTTGAACTTACTATGTAGCCCAGATTGGCCTTGAACTTGTGACAATCTTCTTGCCTCAGCCTCCCAACTGTTGAAATTACAGGCATGTGCCATCATGCATGGCTGTGGGCTCCCTAATCTTAATGAGGATTGCATTCAAACATTTAAAAAATAAAAACAGAGAAATCTTTACTCCAAATTAAAAAAGTGAATAAATTAAATATTAAGTCTTTAGGAGCTCTTCTCAGGAACTCATGGGAAGAGTTGCTGCCTAGTATGGGAGAGGTCCTGGGCTCAATCCTCAGCACTACCAAGAAAAAAAAATGTTCGAGTCTGCTTTGACAGGCTGAAAGTGGAAAATTGATTTAAACTAAGATTTACTCATGCAACAGTATGTATGCACAAGCTTCTCAGATGGCTACTCTGTGGTATTAAAAAGCTGTAAACCATGTCAAGAAGTGTGGCATTGTTAAATCTTAGTGCATTGGTATGCTTACAACTGCACATGGTGGTCTTGTGCTGATGTGTGTGCCACAGTAACAGTATATGCAATGGATCCACACAAGGCTGTATGGGTGTCAGAAGTTGGGCCCAGGATCAAGATTCAGAAACTCCTCTGATTGGTGTTCTAGAAGGAGGGGCTGACTTTCCTCCATCAACCTGTTCATCCTGAAATCTTTCTCCTGGCATTTCTACCATCTCACAGTTCTTTGTTGTGGGCCTGGTTTACCCTTCACACCCCTTAGAACCAACAGTGGTAAGATGTAGTCACCTGTAACAGCTTACAAGTCTCAACTGTCAAATGGAAACTTTGGAATTTTTGAACTGTTTTATGTGAACTGGTCATTAACCCATTAGCAGCATGAACTGGCCTTGGGGGGAAAATTTGCACAATGGTAATCAGCAAATCAGGATTGTGGGGAAAAGTTACTGTTGTAGTTGTTTTGGGGAACTGGTTTTCTACCATCTGTTACAAGCACACACAGCCACTCCTCCCTTGTGGACTAATCCAGATGTGTCCAAAATTATGTTCTGTTTCTCTTGGCCCATTATCATTCAGATCCCTTTCTGATTCCTTTCACACCCAGTAAGATGGCTATAGTTTTTTAAATGGGAAATTATTTCAGTGTCAGCGATTTGACTTTGACCTGGGTGTCTGATACTAATTAAGAGCGTAGTAATGGTGTAGGTAGAATCACAAGGGGAATGAATGACTTTCTTCATGGGAAAATAAAGCCATGGGGTCTTCTAATGTAATCCTTGACTAATTCATGTCCCACCTGTCCAAACATTAAAATATTTCTGAAGTGTACCTGGGCCTCTCCTAGGGAATGATTCTGGGGCTCTAAAGATGTAATTTCATTTCAGGAGTGATGGTTTCCTCATAGAAATTTTTCCTAGCTAAGAGTAGTGACTGTGATGATTAATCTTGACTGTTAACTTGATGAGTTTGAGAGCTGCCTCAGGACTAATGAGGCACTCTTCTAGGTATGTTTGAGTGGGTGGTGGGGCATGGCCTTGGGGACTGTGTTTGGTTCCTGGCCCTTCTTGCTGGTGCTCTTCTGTGCTCTGCCTCCTACCTACCATGAAGTGAGCAGTTCTGCTCTACCATGATGTCCCTGCTTTAGAGCCAGCTGATGCTGGATTCAAATCTGAATATGAGGGAAAATTTTTTTCCTCCTCTTTTTATTTATTTAGTTATCTTTTTGAGACAGGGTCTTAACAGGGACTTGGCCAAGATTCCCAGTCTCCCAAACAAGTATATGGCAAAGGCTTAAGTAAATGAGACAAGTGGTATGATTTTAGGGCTCCAGGAAGATCAAACCCTCTGGCAGAGGTCAAGATTCTGGGGACTGAGACAAAGAGCTTCTCTGGGTGGCTCATATTTATTACATTTTCACAAAAAGAGAAAGTGGTACTGAGGAAAGCATGGGAACTGAGCAGGACCTTAGGAGTCACTTCAAAGACTTGTCCAAGTAGTAAGTTATGCCAATTTAGGAGAACCATCTTTATCTCCATGATGATATTTATGGTGACAATGAGACAGCAGGAGTGAGACACCTGCAACTGCAGTTTCTATCTGGTTAATTGATGTTGAAACCAGGTGTCCCCAGCTGTAGCCTTGCCTTGCTCTCTGAGGTGTCTCTGGCATCACAGACCACTACAGGCCTCAGCCAAGACCAGTGATTTATAGAGGTTCACTTAATATGAATCAGCTCCTGTCACCAAGCAAGGGACCTAGGCCCAGGACAGACTCACAGATAAACATAGAGAGCCAATTAGTTAATTTTAAGTCCTGCTCAGAGCCACTTTGTAGTGGTCTCCATCACAGTTTCACTATGCAGTTCAAGCTGGCCTTGAGCTCACTTTGTAGCCCAGACTGGTCTCAAACTCACAACAGTCCTCCTGCCCTCAGTCTCCAGAGTGCTGGGCTTACAGGAGAGTGCCGCCACGTTGTGTTCATTTTCTCCTTTAAATTACATGTGTTAGGCATTCTGTCCTGGCTACTATATAGGTGACCAATACAATGTCCTTTGCTAAAAGTTTAGAAACCATGTAGAACTATGAAGGAAGTTAAAAAGCATCTCACCACCCAGAGATAGGATAAGCACTGTTGACATTTTGGTGTAGAACACAACCCAGATTGAATGATTCTGTCTTCTCCTAACCTCTTTTGGGTGCTGGTAGACCTGGTCTCAGAAATGAATGTCTCCACTGGTAACTTCTGCTGATTTCTGTGGTGCATGGATCCCTTCGTAGTCACTGGCAGGGTAGCAGTGGCCTGCCTCTGAGCATGGCGTCTCTGGCCCTTCATCCTATGACACCAAGCTTCAGCAGCACCCTCGGTTTCTTCCCGTGTCTCCCCATCTGGGTTGTCCACTCAGAACTGCCTGTCCCCACATCACCATGTCTGTCTTGCTTCCAGAACATCTTTCACCCATTAGCTTCCTTGCACTCACTTTTCTGCTGTCTTTGGGCAAGATCACATTACCCTATCCACTCTGCTGCCTCCTCTTCCCTTATGTTCTCTGCCATACCTTCCACTACTGCCCCATACCATTTTCCTGGTAACAGTTGGTTAGACCATAAAATAACAATGGAGCTGGGCATGGTGGCACACACCTGTCATCCTGGCACTTGGGAGGCTGAGTCTGGAGGGTCCCTGCAAGTCTGAGGCCAGCCTAGGCTATGTAGTGATTTTAAGGCCAGACTGAATTACATAGTTAGACTCCATTTCAAAACAAAGCAGAACAGAGCCAAACCAAACAAAACAAAACAAAAGGGAAAAATACACATTGTTTTATTCTGTGTTGCAATAAATGTCACTTCTAAGGGGTAGCATTCCTAATGAAACTTCCTCTGAACCTGGTTGGTTTCCTTAGTACATAAAACAAGATAGTTGATAATTTGTAATTTTATCTTATTAGAATTAAAACTCCATGAAGCCGATAGGACTATGTTATCTTATTGTCAATGCCTAGAATATTCAGTACAGATTATGTTTGTTGATCGAAGGAACCCATTCAGTCTGTTATCATGCATGTAATACATGAATGAACCTGTATATTATCCATGTTATACAGTTGAAAGTTTGACATATTATGCATAAGGATTTGTGACTTTTTTTCAGGAAACTTTTTTTATTTAAAGAGAAAAAAACCCAAAAAAGTAGAAATATTGCAGAATTTTTAAAAAAAGATAAATAGTAAGAGGTCACTGGTTGATAAATTCATAATAACTAAATCTCAATTCATAATGGCTAAATCTCATAAGCTGCTTTTATACCCATCAACAGACTATTCAATAAAAAAATGTGTTGCCTATACATAACGGAATACTACTCAGCTATAAAGAAGGACAAGTTTGAGATATTTACAGGAAAATGAATGCACATGGAAAATATAATATTGAGTGAAATAAATCACATAAGTTCTATATAGTGTTTCATTTGAGTAAGGCAAAGTATAAACAGGGTTCTAATAACCTCAGTGAATGTGGATGTTATAAATGAACTAAGGTTAATAATATCAACAAAAATGAAAAATTGGAAAGGAAGAGTTTTTGGAAGAAGCAGGGAGGAATCGAGCAATGAATTAGAGAAAAAAGAAACAAGCTGTATTTTGTACATGTACCAACTGTACAAGATGATTGTAAAATGTATTACTACTGTACTGATAAAAAATTATATAGGTCTTTGATCCCAAGGACATGGGTCTTTTCAATTAAAAACCAATAATTTAGTGTATTCTAGATAAAATTATGCATGTCATCATTAAGTATATAATCTCTTATGTATTTGCATCATTTTGCTTTAGAAAACAATTTTATTCTTTTGTATATCCAAAAGTTGGTATATTGTATTTATATTTGAATCCATTAAAACTTTTGTAATGGAATATTTTAAGTCATTATTAAAGAATGAATTCCCCATTTGACTGTATTTGTTATTTTTTAACTTTTTTGGTTTTTGTCTTTTAAAAGACAGTGTTTCACTATGCAAGTTAGACTAGTTTCAGATCACTTTGTATCCCAGGTTGTCCTTACACTCAGTGATCCTCCTGCCTCAGCCTCCTATAGTGCTGGAATTATAGGTGTATGCTACCACACCCAGCCAGTATTTGTTTTTTTTAAAAAAACTGTGTTATGCAGATATGATTGCTCCCTGAAGTCTGTGTTGTGTGAAAAGAGCCTTTTCATGACTCTTCCATGTGTATCGAATCTTAGGTATCCTAACACTTAAATAGAAGTGTCTAAAAAGAGCGCCCCATACTGTCAATTATTTCTTTAAAGCGCAACTCTGTTCTGCAGCCATCTGAGAGGCAGTAATCATTTCAAAATAAAATGATATTTAAAAAATAAGGCACAACTCTAATTTTGTTTGCTTCGATTAATGTAATATTAAGGCAAAAACTGAAATCACAGGTGCAAGGGGGAGTTATGAGTTCTTTGTATTTACATTAATTACTTAAGAAACTTAAAGGCTGAGATGTAGCTCGGTGGTAGAGGGCTTACCTAGATTGCATGAGACCCTGGGTTTTATCCCTATACTGCAAAACAAAGCAAACAAACCAGAAGCAAGTTAAGAAATATGTAAACTGGGCATAGTGGCACACACTGTAATCCCGGTACTCTAGGAGGCTGAAGCAGGAACACTGACAGTTTAAACCTCACCTGGGAAACCTAGCAACTTAGTGAGACCCTATCTATGAATTTAAAATATGAAAAGAGCTGAGGATGTTTCTCAAGACCCTTGGTTCAACTGCCATTACTGCAAAGAAAAACCTATGAAACAAAAACCTTTTAACATAAAATTCAAACAATAAATGTTCATAACCAGGCATGGTGTCACACCACTCTAATCCCGGCACTCTGGAGGCTGAGGCAGTCAGATCATAAGTTCAAGGACAGTTTGGACCACATGAGTTCAGGGCCAGCCAGTGCTCTATAATGAAACCCAGTCTCAAAAGCAAAGAAATAATAGATGTTTGTATCATAAAATGTCAAAGTCTCCCTTTACCTCCCTTTCTGGGAATAACTGCAGCTCCACTTGGACTGTGAAGAGGCCTCTGGATGCTCAAAGCCCAGCACAAGGTCCTGAGTGAGGGGCAGATACAGGCAACATGGGGCTTGCACTGGGCCTCTCCTGGAGGAGGCAGAAGCTAGCCACAAGACACCAGATATGGCTGGTGGCTTTTCAGCTGGTACAGGGTTCTCTGCTGGGGCTGCAGTAATCCTTTGGTATGCCCAGAGAATTGTGTCCAGGGCTCTCACCCAAATGCTTGAGGGTCTTACATAAGATAGTGTAATGTTTCTGTAGAACCTATGTAGCTATTCCAATATACTTAAAGTGCCTCTAGATAACATAACACTTTTTTATTTAAAATAATTATTTTGTATAATAAAATATTATGTCTTGTAATGTATAAATGCCACAGAGATAGCTATTATATTATGGTGTTTAGTGAATAACAACTAGCAAAAAGTCTGTACATGTGCAGTAGAAACAAAATTATTTTTTTCCAAGTATTTCCACCTTCTGGTTGACTGTGGAAGTGGACTCACAGGTATAGGGGGCCAACTCTACTTTCACATAACATTCTTAAGATTATGCATGTCATGCATGCTTTTAAATTAGCTTCTGTCCCAGTAGAATTATGAAGTTTATAAAAGATTCCTGTTTCTGGCAGATCTTTATAATACTCTTTTCTTTTCAGAGGATTGCTTTTACCTAAAGTAGTTGAAGATCATGGAGTACAAAGAACAGACATTGGAAATCTGGGGAGTGGTATTTATTTCAGTGACTCACTTGGGTTAGTTTACTCTCTTTTGCACCAAAAAGTCATGCCCATTGCCCAGGAATCACTGCTAGATCTCTGTTCATTTTCCTCCGTCATTTTTTGGTAAAGGGGTTTTTTACCCATGACACAGATCATAAAATGCAACCTTTCTTCTCAGTATACTATAGAAACATCTTTTGTGGTGCATGTTTGGGTAAATAATAGTTGAAACCATCTTAGTCATTATACTCTTCTTAGAGATGTTACATATACTTTCTCACTCAGTCCTTGCAATGGCCTGAAAGTAACTCCTCTTACTATCCACATATCCCAAATGGAAATAGTGTGAAGATCTTGCCTCAGAAGGTACAGCTAAAATGGGATGGAAGACCAGACATAGCGGTACATGCCAACAATCCCAGCAGTCAGGAGGCTGAGGTAGGAAAATTGCCATGAGTTTGAAGCCAGCCTACATAATGAGTCCAAGGTTACCCTGAACTACACAACAATACCCTGTGTTAACAAAAAGAACAAGGGGGTGCAGGACAAGCTAGACCTTTGCAGTCTTTCTCCAGAGTCAGCATCTTCATTTCTGCAGCCCACAAACTCCTCCTATTCTTAAACTCAGTGCTTATGTATGAAATTGGTTTAATTGTTATTCTCCAAACACTTATATTTTACATTCCTAATACAAAATAGTACAAGGTAAAATGGTTAGATGCTGCCGTATTTTTTGGGCTTTTGGGTGACTAATGAAGCCTAAGTCCCTGGTGACTGTTGCAGAGTGAGGAAGTCTGAAGATAGAAGTTGAATGCTCCCATCCCCTGGATGCAATTTTCTGTTGGTTTTCCTTGATTAAAAACAAATCTAAACAGCAAATTATAGTGACTGGAATAGCAGTCAGTAGGCAGGCAGATGATACTTTTCAGACTCTCATGTGAAGGGAGTGTTGAGAAGGCAAACCCAAGGTTGGGTTTGGTAGACTGGACTTCAATGTATCTGTAAGTTACAGGGGAATCACTCATGAAAAGGAGGAAATGTAGAGAAGGAATAGGGAAACTGGTTATTTTGCTAAAAAACGTAAGTCCTAGGGCATGGAACCAAGGAAAGCCCTCCTAGCAGTGCTTTGACATTTTGGACTTGACCTTAAAAAAATACAAAGCTGTGTTCCAAAGATGGTACCCTGAAAGTATTCCCTAACCTGTGCTCCTAACAGCAAGATATGCTTTATTAAAGCCACTAATCCCCAAAGAAAAGGAAACAGAATCTCTCCTTTGGGAATCATTTTAAAATTAATTAATTTATTTATTAGTTTCTTTTGGGACAGTGTCACTGTGTAGTTCAG
Organism: Hydrochoerus hydrochaeris; assembly: GCA_004027455.1. Lineage (NCBI taxonomy): Eukaryota > Metazoa > Chordata > Mammalia > Rodentia > Hydrochaeridae > Hydrochoerus > Hydrochoerus hydrochaeris. Next base: position 8,042 of record PVLA01020094.1, read on the forward strand.
GCTAGCCTTGAACTATGTAGCCCAAATAGACTTTAGATTTGTGGCAGTCTGGCCTCAGCTTCCCAAGTGCTGAGAATACAGGTGTGTACCACTACGCTTGGATGGAATTTTTATTTTTACATTTGGATTCAGAAGGTATTGTGAGAATACAGTGGCTGTGTTTCCCTTTGAGTAGTTCTTACTCTTGATATTTAATGTTCTTTCTGAACTTTAGTGCAGAAAATTCAATATAATTTCCCAAATTAATAAGGTGGACTATTTTTCTCTGGCATTTACTATAACAGAACATGTATATTTCAGTAGCTTGATAGAGATTTGGAGAAGCAGTAGAATTGTTTATCCATAGAAGCAAAGTGCATTGAGCACTGCATAATTAAGGGCAATATATATCTTTGTTATATTAAAATATTTTGAATTATGTGAATTGAACCCAGGGCCTTCATAATGAGCTAATTTCCAACCTTTTTTGTTTTTTTATTTTGAGACAGTGTCTCACTAAAATGCTAAATTGCCTAGGCTGGCTCAAACTTGCCATCTTCCTGCATGAGTACTGGGATTACAGGCCTGTGCCACCACAGGTTTATGTTAAAACTTTTCAGTGGAACTGAGTATGTTTCTCCATGGTAGAATGCTTGACTGCCATATGTGAGGCTGTGAATTCAATCCCCAGCACTGCAAAAAATTTAATCACATCCATGATGAAGCTCTAACTTGAATCTTTGAAGTTATTTCAGTAGCAATAAAATTGGCTCACTAGTAAAAATATTTTTTCAACAGTATAGGTTGAATATGCCTTATCTGAAATGTTTGTAATAAAAAAAATGTTGAATGTGTTGATTACTTTTCTCTCATTGCAGGACAAAATACCCAACACCCAAAATGAAGGAAGGAAAGGTTTATTTAGCTCACAGTTTGTGGAAGTTTCAGTCTATTCAGCTGGCTCCAAGGCAAGGTGGCGTAGCACATGGGCAACACTTCAATGTGGCAGAAGACAGCAAAACCAGCAAGAGCAAAAGGTGGGAGAGCTGCCTCTTCTCCCTTATATTTTATGCAGGCCACCCCCCTACACCTTCTCCAAAACTTCCTCTTGCACAGGCTCAGGATGTTTACAGAGTGAGGACCCTGGACCCCTGCTTCTAAACCCAGTTCTCAGGTTGACACAATATATCAACTATTGCATTGAACTTCTGGATTTTTCTTCTGATTTGGTGTTGCATAATGAGCTCTTTTGGGTTGGGATTTCAAGTCTAAACATGAAACCCATTTATGTTTTCTGTATACTTTCTGCACCTAGCCTAAAGGTGGTTTTATACACTTTAGTATACCTTCATTTTGACTGCACCTCATCAGATGAAATAAGGTGTGGAAGTTTCTATTTGTGTCACCCTATTGGTACTGAAAAATGTTTTGGACTATTTCATATCTTGCATTCAAATTTTTGGACAAGATATATGCAACCTGTGTTTTCTCTTTATGTAATAACATGTTGACATACACCTGTAAATTATGAAATATGTGCTTATTTCCTGTCACACGCAGTACAAGCATTAAGTACTCACAACCAGGAGAGACAGATGGTTCCAGACTGCTGGTCATCTATGATGTGGCCCTCGGAAGATGTGTGGATTTATTCAAGAAGGACTTCTCCTTAACTGAAGCACCTCTGAGCTATGACAGTGTGCATGGAGTTTCAGCAAAGGCTTCTGTCCCTACATATGTTGAGGTATTTTTATATCAAGAAACAGCAGGGTTTGGGGTGTAGCTCAGTGAGTGAGCACTTGCTTAGCATGTTTAAGGCCTCAGGTTCAGTCTTCACTATCAAACAGATGTTTTTAAAAAGTTGAAGAGAGATCTGAATATGCAAAGAACATCCTTAGGTTTTCATTCCTATTTTTATTAGTTATACTTTCATTTAAATTATTATTGTATATATACTGCCTGGATTATGTGTTTTCTAGAGTACCAAATGTGAAATTCTGCTCTTTGGAGATCACTTACCTATGAAGATCTGTCATTATTTTTATCATCTGTTAATTTCTATTTGTTCCAGGATGATGAATTTGTTGTATATAAAACAAATCAGGTTAAAGTGAAATATATTATTAAATTTTGCATGCCTGGGGATCAGATAAAGGACTTTGATCCTCATGATAGTAGCAAAGTAGAGGAATACAGGCCTGAGTTTTCACATATCTCAATGGATGAAGGTAAGACAATTTTTTGGAATGCTGTTTTTTGTGTTAGTTGTGATATTTATAGGAATGAAACATATTTTCAGTAGAATTTATATTCATGTGTGATAATACCTGTAATCTCACACAAAAATATTTCATTTTCCTTTTTTATTTTATACACAAAAAAATCCAGGTTGCTCAATGAAGGTTGAGTGATCTCAGAATTCCATCATTAAGTTGAGCATGTTTCCCTCAGGGATAACCCCGGTATTAAAACCTTTTGTATTTATCTTCTGTTTGTTACTATAATGAAATACCTGAGGCTGAGTATGTTATTAAAGGCATATGTGTAGCCTATAGATTTGGGCAGATGGAGGGCAAAGCAGGAGAGGGAGGGCCCCTAGGCACACTCTGCCTCTTCAAGGACCCAACACCCTACACATCACTGCACTGGGGACCAAGCTTCCAGCACATGGACCTTTGCAGACCAAACTACTTCCAAGCCACAGCACCCATGGTACAATTTTAAGATGTCAAAGTGCAAAAAGCATGATTGAGATGAATAGAATAGAAAGAAGATGGCTTTAGAGTCAGGAAGCTTAATTTTAAGTGTCACTTGTACTGCTTAAGAGGCTGTGCAAATGGATTAAGTTGTTATGGATAGATCACATAACCTGTCTGTACTCCAGCTTCCCTC
>PVLA01020095.1:0-10987 GCA_004027455.1 Hydrochoerus hydrochaeris
ACTATTCATTCAGGGATTTTATCTTTTTGCTTTGTTCCTCTAATTTTTTAGCTGTGTCTTCATTAGATGCATTCAGTATTTCCTTCACTACTTTTATCACTTCTTCTTTTACCTGGGAGATTATTTCTGATTGGAATCACTTTAAACCTTTCCACACTTGCTTCTTTATTTCAGTTGATATCATGTCAGGTATTTCAGGTGTATGAATAGCATTTTATCCTATGTTTGTGGTTACCAGGCTTTCTTGGGATGGCCTGGAGGTCTCATTACATTTTGGTCTTTCATTTTATCATTTTCCTATATTTCCATGTTTCAAGTGATCGTCCAAAACTTTCCCTGAGTGTGTTGGGAATCAACTCCTGTGTTCTCAACTCCTGGGACTCATGGGTGGGTGGGCATCCAAGCACAGGGATCAATGTCCCAAACTCTCCTGAGCAAGAATCAGGGATCTGAAACTCCACTCGCCACCACATTGGCCCACCTCCCCTCTCAGAGGCTGCTTGTTCCCCTGTTTGAATAAAGGTAACTGAGCATGTTCCACTCAAGCCCGTGAAACCTCTCCTGGCCAATCCACTGTCCCAGGGTCCTGGGTGGGCACCCCAGCACCGGGAGTGATGTCCCAAACCCCCTGGAGCAAAGACCAGCAAGCTGGAACTTCCCTTGCCCTTGACACCGCAAAAGCTGGAACACCCTCACACAGCCTTGTGGGCCTACTTCCCCTCTGGGAGCCAGCTTGTTCACCTGGTTGAATCAGAGTGAGGAAATTCAAGCCCTGAAAGAAAACAACTTTCAACCCAGACTTATGTACCCAGCAAAACTTTCATTCAAATTTAATGGAGAAACAAGATACTTCCATGACAAAGAACAACTGAACATCCACTAAACCAACCCTAGAAAGAATATTTCTTTTTCATTTATTTAAAGAGAGGGTGGAAAAAGAAAAAACAGAAAAAGGTAGAAAGTATACAGAATTTCAAAAAATAAACAATAAGAAATCACTAGTTGATACATTACAAATTGTTTTCTTGGATATAGTTGTTCCAGTTACAAAATTAAAGCACACAAAGTGGACATTCAAACAATGAGGCTGCTAACAGTTCTGTTTACTGATCCAACAAAAACTTAGCAACATGGTTTCCAATGCTACACACTTAAATATACATGCAATTATATCAGTTAGAGAACTTTCTTTTCCTCCTTTTGCTTTTGAAGTCCATTATCTGTTTAGTTATATAATGTTTCAGGGTGCCCAGTACCTTACTGATCTGTTTTGTTGTTGTTATTTACTTTTTTATCTTTTCTTATTTTTATTTTATTTTATTTTATTTTATTTTATTTTATTTTATTTTGAAGGTAGTAAAATGCAGCAGAACAAGACAGGACAAAGACAATTGAGGCAGTGCAGAGAAATTGGTACAGAACCTCACAGCAGGTTACCAGGATACCAGCAATAGCTACAATAGTATATCTGCTTTTCTTCACAATAGTTGTTCCTTCAATCAGGTAGAGCAGTATCAAAGGAAATACCAAACTTATAAAAACTGAATATTGATCCCAGACCACCCCAGGCCACAAACAGGGACAGCAGCCCAACTGTGCCATACCCAGAGACCACCAGTCAGCCAGTGGGACCCAGATTCCAGCTTTGGGCCCTGACAGCATGCTCTAGAGGAATCCCAGCACACAGAAATGGACTTTGAGCATGCTCCTAGGTGGTAAGATGATGTGCTGTGTCCCAGGCCACCTTGGGCTGCACACAGGGATGGGAACCCAGCCAGGCCAGGCCCAGCAAACACCAAGCAATGAACAGAACCCAGATTCCAGCCTCGGACCCTGACCACACACTCTGGCAGAATCCCAGTGCATGGAAAAAACTTGGAAATTAGCTCCCAGGTTATGAGCCTTGGAGTAGAGCAGATTAACTGTGCCAATCTGGTGAGTATGCCCCTAAAATAGAGCTGTACAGTGGGTAAATAGGGCCAGTAGTAAAGCCTCTCCAAATAACTATAAGACCTTGGTGAGGCTGAAAAGAGTGTGGGTGACCCCCTCCTACACACAGAAAACATCAGGTCGAGTGAAAATGGCAAAACAAAAAAGCAAAATGCAGTTTTAAACATCTAGTCCACCAGAAGCAAGTGCAGGACATATGGAATTAGAGGACCCCAAAAGTAACACACTGAAAATCTCTGAAAAGAGAGCAAGTGAAATAAAAAAACAACTCCATGTGGTTATAGGGGAAATCAAATTAGAAATACTCTCCCATGTAAAGAAAGAAATAACAACCTTAGTGAGGGAATTGCTGAGCACAGCTAAAGAAGAAATTGAGAAAAAAGTAGAGGAGTATGGAAAACTGATTGAAACTTTGAAGTAACAATGTAGAAAACAAGTAGAATTCATGAAACAAGGTCAAAGAGACATCCAAGAAACAAAAAATTCTACTCAAAGTGTGAAAAACCACTTAAATGAAGCTGAGGATAGGATTTGGGACCTTGAGGACAGGATTGCAATTAGTGATCAAGAAAGGATAGAACTTTTAAAAAGAACAAAGCAGCATGAAGTGACAATCCAACACCTTTAAGATGATGCCAAAAGAAAAAATATAAGATTAATAGGCATCAGTGAAGAGGCAGGAGTCAATGCAAATAAAGTAGCCAAAATATTCACAGAATAACAGAAATTTTTGAAAACATGGGGAAAGAATCTGATATGCAGTTAAGTGAGGCAAATACATTGCCAAACAGTCACAATCAACATAAATCCACACCCAGGCACATAATAAACATCTCAGACATGAGCATAAAAACAGAATACTAAAAGCCATTAGAGGAAAGACACAACTCACCTACCAAGGAAAGCCCATTAAAATCACAGCAGACTTTTCAGCACAAACCCTCAAGTCAAGAGGAACCTGGAGTGAGGTATTTCAAGCCCTGAAAGAAAACAACTTTCAACCCAGACTGATGTACCCAGCAAAACTTTCATTCAAGTTTAATGGAGTAACAAAATACTTCGATGACAAAAAACAACTGAAGAAATTCACGTTCACCAAACCAAACTTAGAAAGAGTACTGAAATACATACTAGGCAGAGATGAAAATGACTTCAATCCCCAAAACAGCAACAGGAAGAAACTACCAGGTAGGATAAGCAATTAAATAAGGGAAAAAGCAAACAACTGGAACATAACATGGCAAAGTCAAGCCAATACATACCAGTGATATCCATAAGTGTAAATGGCCTCAATTCACCTATAAAAAGAAATAGACTGACAGAATGGATCAAGAAACATGATTCCACAATATGCTATATACAAGAAACACACCTGACCCAAAAGGAAACTCATAGATTAAAAGTAAAAGGATAGAAAACAGTATTCCATGCAACAGGAACCCAGAAAAAAGCAGGGTTAACTTTGCTAACTACAGACATGAACTTCAAACCTAAAATGATTAAAAGAGATAAAGAAGGTCACTATATATTGGTTAGTGGAAAAATTCAGGAGGAAAAACTAACAATTATAAATATATATGCACCAAATACAGGAGCACCCAACTATGTAAGACAGATACTAATGGACATGAAAAAACCAATTACACAAGAACACAATTATAAAACGGGATCTTAACAGCCAATTCTCACAAAGAGATAGATCAACTAGACAAAAAGGCAGCAAAGAAATTACAGAATTGAATCATACCTGTGAGCAATTGGACTTAGTAGATGTTTACAGAGTGTTCCACCCAACCACATCAGAATACACATTCTTCTCAGAAACGCAAGGGACACTCTCCAAAACAGACCATATATTATCCCATAACACTTTCTTAAGTAAATGCAAAAGTATTGAAATCACCCCATGCATAATATCTCACCATAGTGCACTGAAATTGGAAATGAATGGCAAAAGAAATTGCAAAACCTGCATAAATACATGGAAATTAAATAACAATCTTTTGAACAACCAGTGAGCTACAGATGAAATTAAAGAAGACATAAAACAATACCTACAATTCAAGAAAAGCACAGAAATAACACACTGGAATCTACAGGATGCAACGAAAGTGGTCTTAAGAGGGAAATATATAGCAATAAATTGTCATATCAAAAGAACAGAACAAGCACAAATAAACAACCTAATGCTCCATCTCAAGCTTCTAGAAAAAGAAGAGCAAGCTACACCCAAAGCTCATAGAAGAGAGGAAATTATAAAGATTAGAGCAGAAATCAATGCAATTGAAACAAAAAAAATACAAAGAATTAATGAATTAAATAGCTGGGGGTTTTTTGAGAGAAACAAAATTGGCAAACCCCTAGCTAACCTTATCAAGAGAAAGAAAAAACCAAAATTCATGCAATAAGAACTGAAAAGGGGGAAATTATGACAGATCCCATGGAAATTCAAAAGATCTTGAACACTTACTTTGAAAATTTCTACTCACATTGAGTGGAAAAAATAGAGCAAATGGACAGATTTCTAGAAACATATGAACTACCAAAGCTCAACCAAGAAAATATAGCAATTTTGAACAACACAGTAACAGCTATTGAAATTGAAAATGTAATTAAAAACTTACCAACAAAGAAAAGCTCAGGTCCTGATGCATTCACAGCTGAATTCTACAAGAAACTTAGAAAAGGTTTGGTGGAATACTCCTTAAACTCTTCAATGAAATTGAGAATAAAGCAATCCTCCTAAACCATTCCTGGAGGCAGTTATTACTCTGATACCAAAACCAGAGAAAGATCCAACCAAAAAGGAGAACTATAGGCAAGTATTACTCTTTCCAAAGTATTACATTTCCAAAAAGGAAATGTAGATTCCAGTATGTTATTTCGGTGTTTTCATTGAATTTTAGGTTTTGCTTTATTTCTTCTTTAATTTCATCTGTAGCCCACTGGTTGTTCAAAAGGTGGTTACTTAATTTCCATATATTTATGCAGGCTGCACTAATGAACATTGATGCAAAGATTCTCAATAAAATACTGGCAAATAGAATGCAGCAAATCATCAAGAAGATTAGACATCATGACCAATGGCATTCATTCCAGGAATGCAAGAATGGTTTAATATATGCAAATCATTAAATGTACTACACCGCATCAACAGAGCCAAAAACAGAGGGGGATTGCAAGATGGCCAACTGAGTGGTGGCATGATAAGAGAGCCTCTCCGAGAAAAAAATAAAAATAACTCAGACGCTGGAATCTGGCAACATGGAGAAAGCCAGACAAAAGGAAAGGAAGTCTCATGACTCAGGAAGAAACTGAGGAAAAAGAAAAAGAAAAAAGAAAGAAAAAAAGAAAGAAGAAGCATGGACAGAGGGATGGAGCTGGGCAAGCCACAGGTTGTTGTACCAGCACGTCTCAGAGTCAGGTGACTCACAATCTAGCTGAGATTGTGGGCCTGCAGAGAGCAGGGGTTGTTGAGTTCCAGACCAGCAGCTGGAGGAGGCGAAGCAGCAGGGAGTGGAAACAGCCAGTCAAGCTGCATGAACTTTGGTGAGTGACTGGAACTGGATTCCCCAGATCTGGAGGACTGGCTGAGCAACATTTTGGAATTGGGCAGGGCCAACTGGATTCCCCAGATCTGGAGGACTGGCTGAGCAACATTTTGTAATTGGGCAGGGCCAACTTGAATCAAAAACTGAGGTGCCTTCTGCCAATGACTCCTAGTCCAAAGTAGATTGGTGGGATCTGCTCAGGCAGGGCCACACCCCTGGTTGAAACCCAATAGCCAAGGACAAGTTTTTTCTGGGCCAGTGGCATCCCCAGGGAACACACAAACTTCTTGAAGCATAAACTGGCTGACTGGCATAGGGGGAGCAGCCAGCTCTCAGCGTGAAACTTGGAAATGTGCAGCGGAATGGGGGGTGGTACTTCTCTAGCAAGTGTGCTGCAGAAAAACTGTAAGCAATAGGAAAGGCCCACAGATCTCCACCACCCCTCTGTCTGAAGGGGGTCAGAAACATGACAGGACAGAGAAAGAGCAAAAGGTTCCCAACTGCAGAATCAGGGAAAGTGAGTCCAACAGAGGTAAATGCAGAGGAGGTTGAGAGCAGCAAACCTGTAATGTCAGAGACAGCCTCATTGGAAATAAAGAAATGCCTCCATGACCTCATCGTCAAATTTAAATCTGAAATTCTAACTCAGGTGAAGCAAGATATAAGAAGAAAAATAAAATAAATCCTATGTAATCCTCAAGTAGACACAAACGAAAGAATAGAGGAACCCAGAGGAAGGAGAGAATCCTTTGATGAAGAATATAAACAAAACCTAGAATATATGAAACAGATCCAAAGAGAATATCAGGAAATTAAAAACTCCATTGAAAGCTGGCATAACCTTTTAACAGAAACTAAAGACAAACTTTCAAAACTTGAAGATAGATTTGCAAAGTATGATCATAAAAGGAAGGATCTCTTAAAAATAACTAGGAACCAGGAAGCAATGATACAAAGGATAGAAGATGACAAGAAGATTTATAACCTAAGAATAAAATATGTAAATGAAGATGTAGAAAAAAATACAAATGAAATAAAAAGTCTATTCACAGAAATTATTAAGGAAAACTTCCCAAACATAAGTAACGGAAGTGAAGTTCAGATAAATGAGTCATACAGAACTCCAGCCAGCTACAACCAAAACAGATCTACACCCAGACATATAATAAGCAGGATCCCAGAAATCCATCACAAGAACAGAATATTAAAAGCAGTCAAAGACACAAATCACCTATAAAGGAAAACTCATCAAAATCACAGCAGACTTCTTAATGCAAACCATCAAATCAAGAAGAGCTTGGAGCGAAATATTTCAAGCCCTGAAACAAAATAACCTCCAACCCACAATGATGTACCCTGCAAAACTGTCTCTCAAAATTAATGGAGAGACAAGATATTTCCATGACAAAGAGGAACTGGGGGAGTTTGTGACCACCAATCCAACCCTGCAAAGAATACTGAAGGACATTCTAGAGAGAGAGAAGAAAATCACCAGGGTTCCAGGAATAATGGCAAAAAGGCCTCAAACAAAGGGACAGACAGTGGAATGAAGGAGAAAAGTAAACAAACAATGACAGAAAAATAGCATGGCAGTGATAAGACAGAGAAGATTGGTTATATCACTGTTTTATCTTGACTGATTTTATTTGAATCTGATATGCTTGAGAGTGTCGAGTCTGAGCATAGGGGCAACTACTCTGAAGATGATAGGATTCAATAGGATACCCATTCTGGTTTGATTGTTAACTGCCTTTGAAGTCCTATAATGTCTCCAATGTTTAGATTTTATTAATAGTGTAATGCAATGCTAAGTTTATACTATATTTGACAATATACACAATTTTATTGAAAATAACAAGAGACATCAGAGTGACTACCATAGATCACCTAGTGTTGTGTTTTTGTATGTTCCTTTCATTTTGTGTTTCTCTAGGAATTTGTATTGTTGACTTGTTTTGATTTGTTCCTCCCTCTAATACAGAAAGACTAGGTATATGTGTAGAGACATATACATGTGTAGAACTTCTAAGTAGTTTACGAGAATGGATTATAGTTATTGTAAAGAAAAGAAAGGAAAAGAGAGTATTCTAAAGGATATAATTGCATGTATCTTTGAGTGTGTAGAATTAATAACCATGTTGCTAAAGTTTTAGTTGGATGGATGAACAAAACTGACTGCAGTCTCACTGTTTGGATGTCCACTTAGTAGGCTTTACTTTTCTAACTTGAACAACTGCATCTAAGAGGAAAATATGTAATTATCAACTAGTGATTTCTTACTGGTTACTATTTTTGTTTTTTTGTTTTGTTTTGTTTTTGAGATTTTGTGTTGTGTCTACCCTCTTTCTGTTTCAAAATTTTTTCTTTACATAAAAAATTTTTTAAAAAGAAAAGAAAAGAAAGTGCTCTAAGGGATATATGTATGCTTGTATGCTTGAGTGTGTAAAATAGATGACCATATTGCTGAATCTTTGTTGGTAGTTGAGCAGAACTGTTTGCACTCTCACTGTTTGAATGTCTACTATGTATCCATTAACTTTGTAACTTGAACAACTACATCCAAGATGACAATATGTAATTTATAAACTAGTGATTTCTTAGTGGGTTTTTTTCTTTTTTCTTTTTTTCTTACTTTTTCTTTCTTTCTTTTAGAATTCTGTATTGTTGTTACACCTTTTCCTGTTTTGCTTTTTTCTTCTCTTTAAATAAAATTTTTAAAAGATATAATTGCCATTGTAAAAAAGAGAAAATAAGAAGTACTATAAAAGATATAACTACATGTATATTTAAGTGTGCAGGATTGATTCTCATATTTCTAAGTTCCTGTTGGATTGTTGAACAGATCTGTTTGCACTCTCACTGCTTGAGTGTCCAATTTGTGTGCTTTCATTTTGTAACTTGAACAACCATTTCTAAAAGAGCAATATGTAATTTATCAACTAGTGATTTCTTACTGTTTATGGTTTTTTTCAAATTCTGTAATATTTCTATCCTTTTTCTGTTTTTTCCCTTTAAATAAAAAAAAAATTTTAAAGCAGAGCCAAAAACAAAAATTTCATAGTCATCTCAATAGATGCAGAAAAAGCTTTCAACAAAGTCCAACACATGTTCATGATAAAAACCCTTCAGAAACTCAGAATACACAGTGTCTACCTCAATCTCATAAAGGCCATCTATGACAAACCAACAGCCAACATTATACTAAACAGAAAAGAAATGAAAGCTTTCACTTTAAAATCAGGAACAAGACAAGGATGTCCCCTATTACCACTCCTATTCAATATAGTTCTGGAAATACTGGCCAGGGCAATCAGACAAGAGCTAGAAATAAAAGGAATAAAGATAGGAAAGGAAGAAATTAAATTATCACTATTTGCATATGACATGATACTCTACATAGAAGACCCAAAAAACTCCATTAAAAGACTACTAGAGGTAATAAAACAAATTCAACTGTGCAGCTGGATATAATTGAACACTCAAAAACCAATAACATTCCTATACACAAACAACAAATTCACTGAGAAAGAAATTATGGAAATATCATCTTTCACAATAGCATCCAAAAAATGAAATATTTAGAAATCAACCTAACCAAGAATGTGAAACACCTGTATGCTGAAAATTATACTACACTGAAGAGAATATTAGAAAATGGAAGGATATTTCTTACTCTTGGCTAGGAAGAACCAACACTGTGAAAATGGCCATACTCCCAAAACTGTTATACAGATTTAATGCAATCCCAATCAAAATATCATTAGCATACCTCACAGATCTAGAGAAATCATTCCTAAAATTCATTTGGAAACACAAGAAACTTTGGACAGCAATGGCAATTTTGGGCAACACAGGCAAGGTAGGAGGCATCTCAATCTCTGACTTGAAATTGTGCTACACAGCCACAGTGATAAAATCAGCATGGCAGTGGCAAAGAAATAGACCTGAGGATCAATGGAACAGATTAGAAGATGCAAACATAACTACAAAGATACTCAGCCACGTTATATTTGACAATGGGGTTAAACATGTTCACTAAAGAAGGACAGCCTGCTTTAAAAATGGTGCTGGTGACCGGGCATGATGGATCATGCCTGTAATCCCAGCACTCAGGAGTCTAAGGCAGGAGGATCACTGCGAGTTCCAGACCAGCGTGGGCTAAAAAGTTACCTCAAGTCCTGCCTGAACTGCATAGAGAGACCCTGTCTCAAAAAGACAAAAGTGGTGTTGGAAAATTGGCTTTCCACATACTGAAGACAGAAACTAGACCCATGTCTATCACCATACACTAAATTAAATTCAGAATGAACCAAAAGCTAAATGTTAAAACAGAAACACTAAATCAATTGTAACACAAGGTCTTAGAAACATAGGGGAGGCAAAGAATTTATGAGCAAAACACAAATGCACAGGAAATACTTCAAAGAATCAACATCTGGTACCTCATCTTATTAATGTTTTTGCACTTCAAAAGAGATCACCAATAGAGTGAAAAGAAAATGCACAGAATGGGAAAGAATTTTAGCCAGCAACCCCTCAGACAAAGGACTTATATCCAAAAACATATAAAGAATTGAAAAACATCAAGCCCCCTCCCCAAGTTTAAAGACCTTCTCCAAAAATGGGCATCTGAGATGAACACACATAAAGATATACAAATGGCAAATAAATACATGAAGAAATGTTCTCTATCACTGGTCAAGAAATGCAAATTAAAATAGCATTGAGATTTCATCGTGCTCTGGAAAGAATGGCTGGCATCAAAAAACAAACCAATAACAAATTTTGATGAGGCTATGGAGAAAAAGGAATACTTCTCCACTGTTGGAGGAGTGCAGACTGGTACAGCCACTGTGTAAATCAGTATGGAGATTCCTCAAAAAACTAGGATTGAAAGTTCCACTCAATCCAGCTATTCCACTTCTGGGTATTTTCCCAGAAAAAGTAAAAAGGTCATGTCTCAGCAATATATGTGCATCCATGTTTATAGCAACACAATTTGTAATGGCTAAATCTTGGAAACAACCAAAATGCCCATCAACCACAGAATGGATGAAAAAGATGTGGTATTCTTATACAATGAATATTATTCAGCTATAAAAAGGATTATCTTAAGCCTTTTATAGGTAAATGGAGGCAAATTGAAACTATTCTCATAAATATATCAGACTCACATTTGTAAATATTGTATTTTCTCTCTAGTATAAAAGTAATAAAAAATGGAAAGAATAATAAAATCCAAAATGTATAACAGATATTGTTAAAATTAAAGAGAAAGAAAGTACTCTAAAGGATATAACTGTATGTATGCTTAAGTGTGCAAGATAGACAATCTTACTACTAAGTTTTTGTTAGTTCATCAAACAAGATGTTTTGTACTGTCATCATTTGATTGTCCACTTTTTTTTTGATTTTGTGACTTGAGCAACTACTTCCAAGATAACAACATGTAATTTATCAACTAGTGATTTCTCAATGTTTTTTTT
>PVLA01020096.1:0-10908 GCA_004027455.1 Hydrochoerus hydrochaeris
TGGCCCTGGGCCTGGGGCGTTTCCTGCTTGGGGCTGGGGGTTGTTGCCAGGGTTGGCAAATATATATTCCAGCTTCTAAAAAATAAAGGCGGATTCAGATTCACTCACAGACTGGTGTGCAGTGTTTTCTGTCTCTCAATCGCCGACTCCCTGACCACCTTTGGGAAACCCTAGCCCTGCCGCAGCTGGACTCCGGCATTACAGAATGGTGTTCTGTGGGTTGAGTGTATTGTATGCATCTTAGACTTCCATTATTCTGAGTTTTAACGGGTTTATCAAAATGCAACCCCATCACATATGAGGGAGTATCTAGTAGACTGATACAAAAGTGGACTTTGGTTTTCTCTATTAATATTTCTTCTCATGTAAATATTTCTGCTCTTGCTTGTCTAATCAGAACAAAATTTTGTAAAATATTTCTTTATATTTGGAGGATATGTAAAAGGCAAATACTGTGTATTTCATAATATTTTCCTTTATGTTGATAATATTATAAATCTGTCTTGAAGAGTATTAGGGAAATAACCAAAAATATATTATTTCATCTTATTAAAAATGGAGATTTGAAATAATTAAGCTTATTTGAATAGGTACTGTTGTGTGAGAAATATTACCAAGTTAGAAACCATGCCTAACATTGATTAAGTTAATCTAGCTTACCATAAATATTTTATCTATTATTGTCTGTAAGGAAAGACACTAAGAAATCACCATTGCCTTAATTCACCATGCTTCTATTTATCAGAGTGCAGTGATGCTTTCCTTAAAATTAAACTCCAGCAAAAATTGTTAAGCCAGTCATGAGTTCCTTTCTTTTCTTCCTTTCTTTCTTCTTTCTTTCCTTTCTTTCTTTCTTTCTTTCTTTCTTTCTTTCTTTCTTTCTTTCTTTCTTTCTCTCTCTCTCTCTCTCTCTCTCTCTCTTTCTTTCTTTCTTTCTTTCTTTCTTTCTTTCTTTCCTTTGGTTTTTTTGATGCATGTATCTCCTAGAGTGATAGTTTTCATTTGATGATTGGCATCATTTATTTCTGGAGTACTATTACCATATAGATATTTAGGATCTGTACTTCCACAATCTCTTCAGTTGATTAAACTGATACATTATTAGTATATTCCAGCTATTAGTTTTGTATGTTATCTTTGGTTTCTTACATTAATATGAAGGTTAGCTCCTCTTAAAACATATTCAGTTTGATAAATTAAATTTAATGATATACTTTGGAAATATGAGAGTAAACATTTGGCATATCTATAGTATTTTGTTTTTCCACACTACATGAATAACCACATTCCTATTTCAGTATTCCTCTATGAACTCATGTCAGATTTTCTCTTTTGAAAATTATGTGCAAAAAAAATCTTCAGTAATTTCAAGAGATTTATCATCTAAAGATAGTTTGTGCTATATGCTTTCTTAAAAGTTCTTGCATTCACTGGCCTGAGTGGCATTTCAAAAAGATGAGCCTCACAGCCCAGTGGAATAAAGACTATCAGATGCTTTAGGGAACAAGCTTATGATGGCATCACTTGCACAACTTTGGAACTTCATGACCTAGTAGACTGAATCAAAACTTACAAAACTCCAGTAGAGAAGCATATAAACTCTTGACACCATGCATCTAAAATGGGAAGAATACATTCTACTGCTGAAGAAGTATAATGAGGGGAAGTATGATTATATTATTTGTTTGGAATATTGCTGATGACCATTTTAAAATTTGAACTTCAGTTTCTCTTTTCAGTTTTTTTATTTAAAGAGAAAAAAACAGGAAAAGGGTAGAAATGATACAGAATTTTAAAAAAAAGATAAACAGTAAGAAATCACTAGTTGATAAATTACATATTGTCCTCTTAGATATAGCTGTTCAAGTTACAAATTTAAAACATACAAAGTAGACATTCAAACAGTGAGACTATAAACAGCTACACATGCATGAGTCTCTGCATGTATTTCTATCCTTTCTGTGTTAGAGAGAAAAACAAAACAAAACAAATTCCTATAAAAAACATGAAACCAAAAAGTCATATGAAACCACAGTACAAGAAGATCTACAATGTTTACTGTGTTGTCTCTTGTTATTACCTTCAATAGAATTGTCTATATCATCAGGCATATTTGGATATAGCAGTATAATTGAATATAGCAGTACCTAACAATATTAGTAAAAATAAAACATTGTAGACAATGTAAAACTTCAATGGCAGGTAACAATCAAACCAGTGTGTGTATCCTAGTAAATCTTGTCATCTTCAGTGTAGTTGCCTATACTCTCAGACTTGATACTACCAATCATGACAGCTTTGAATAAAATCTGTCTATATAAAACAGAAATCTAACAAGTCAGATTCAATTAAAATCAGTCATGGTAAAACAGTGTAAGTTATACAGAGCTTCAGATTAAGTTAACCGGAAATTAAGGATGATTACCATACTATATCCTGCTATTTTCGGGATAACTGACAGTGCCCTCAAATCTAGTACAAGTAGACAAACTGGAATAGAATATAACTCATCTAAGCAGAGTGGTGTGAGCAATGTGGGTTTCAAATCCTGGTACACTATTAACAGTATCCTCAGCCTTCTTTTTTTAGACTATTCCTCCCCTTTCACTCCCACAGGATGCTGAGCATTTTGGTTCCCACCAACTCCCTCAGTTTTTAGATTGAGGAGGCAACCTGCTATTTACTTAAGTGGTTCCAAACCTTCTTGCTCCTGCACTTGATCTCAAGCTGTATTCCTTTACCTACAAAAGCTTCAAGGTTTTTCTTCGTTATAGCTGAGTAGTTCTCTACTTCACATAAGTATCCTGTCTTTCCATCCTATCTGCAGGTGACAGTTGATTTGCCCCTATTTCTCTCTGGCTCCATGTCACATAGAGCATTGTTTTCTCATATTTAATTTTTGGTCCACAAACCCTCTCTCAGGTTGACTATATTTCCTATACAGAGCATTTTGATGGACCCTACCTTCTGATCTACTCTGTTTTTTCTTTTTTTAGTGTATCAAGGCCATCTATGTTAGAGAGTACAGGCAACCTTCTCTGCCTCATTTCTGCTGTGCTATTTTTCTGCCATTATTTGTCTAGTTTTCTCTTTCATTCTATTGCCTGCCCCATTCATTGAGGCCTTTCTGCCACTGTTCCTGAAATACTGGTATTTTTTTTCTTTCTCTCTAAAATGTCCTTCAGTATTCTCAGTAGGGTTGGATTGGTGGCCACAAATTCCCCCAGTTCCTCTTTGTCATGGAAGCATCTTGTTTCTCCATTAATTTCTAGTGACAGTTTTACAGGATACATCAATCTGGGCTGGAGGTTATTTTCTTTCAGGGCTTGGAATACTTCACTCCAAGCTCTTCTTGATCTGATGGTCTGTGTCGAGAAGTCTGCCATGATCTTGATGGGCTTTCTTTTATAGGTAATCTGTTTCTTTTCTCTGATGGCTTTTAATATTGTTTTTATACTGAATTTCTGGTATCTTGATTATTATGTGTCTGGGTGTAGCTCTGTTTTGGTTGTAAGTTGCTGGAGTTCTGTATGCCTCATATATCCATATATTATTTTCTTTTCTCATACTTGGGAAGTTTTCCTTAATTATTTCTGTTAATAGCCTTTGTAATTTGCCTGTTTGTATTCCTGCTTCTTCACTCATGTTTCTTATTCTTAAATTATAGATTCTCATGTCATCTTCTAGCCTTTGTATTGTTACTGCCTGTTTCTTTGTTATTTTTAAGAGATCTTTCCTTTCATGATCACACATTGCAAACTTTGTCTTCAAGTTTTGATAGTCTATCCTTAGTTTCTTTTATGCAGTTTTGCCAGCTTTCAATGGAGTTTTTAATTTCCTGGTAATCTCTTTGAATCTGTTTCATGTATTCTAGATTTTCTTTATAATCTTTATCGAAGATTTCTCTCCTTTTTTTGTGTTCCACCCTTGTTCCATCTGTGTCTTCATGAGAGGTGCTCAGCATTTCTTTTATTAATCTCCTTATATCTTGCTTTACCTGGTTTAATATTTCAGTTTTGAGCTCATCTACAAGGCCCCAAAGATGTCTTTTGATGTCTACTGAAGCTATGTCTGGTGTTGCATGTTTGCTGCCCTCAGTCTCTTTTGTATTTCCTTCTACTGAATTGATGTTCTCAGGGTTTTGGGCTGGGGCCTTTTTTGTTTGTTCCTTTCTTTCTCTTGTCATGTTTTTGATTTCTCTCATACAAGTGTATAGTGGAAGTCCCAGCCCCTTTCCTTGTTCCTTATGGTCCTTCTGAAGCATGCTGGTGAGGGATTTCTGCCCTCTCCTGTTTGCTTTTGGTCTTGAGGTGTAGGCAGGTGCTGCATATGCTGGCCCCTCCCCACCGGGCCAGTCAACCTTCAGGGGCCTTCACTGGGGTAGTGTGTGCTACATGGCTGGAATCAGTTTGGGATGGTTTATTGGGTCCCAGGCAGGGGCGTGACCCAGGCCAAGCAAATCCCACCAATCTGCTCTGGGAAGGGAGCAACCAACTGAAATTGCTGTTGTTCCTAGTTCAGGCTCCTCCTGCCCGACTCCAACATGTCCCTCTTCCCCTGGGGTGAGGAATTTTATTCCCAGCACTCGCTGTGGAGTTCTCACCAGCTCTGTTCTCTGTTGGGCTTGCATACCTCCATCTTTAGTGCAATCAGCCAGTCACAGAAGCATGATTTTGCGTGCTCCAGGGGGTCGCAGCTGTCAGGTGTTCGGGCCACTCTGACTGGTCACAGCTCCAGTGGGCGGTGGCTGCAGCAGGTCCTGGCTTTAGAGGGTCCAGGCTCCAGTGGGAGGGGGCTCCAGAGGGTGGCAGCTGTGTGAGTTGCGAGTTTGGGCCACTCTAGTGGGTCTCGGCTCTGGCAGGTGGTGGCTCCAGTGGGTCACAGTTGTGGTGAGTGGCAGCTGCAGGAGGTGGCAGTTGCGCCAGTGGTGAGCTCAGGCTGCTCCGGCCGGTCGTGGCTCCAGCAGATCACAGCTCCAGCGGGCAGCTGCTCCAATGAGTTGTGGCCCCAGCAAGTCACAGCTCTGTGAGTCGCAAGTTCAGGCTGCCCTGGCCAGTTGTGGCGGTGGCGCAAATTCAGGAGGCTGGAAAGTGCTGTGGCCGCAAATCTCAGCTTCTGCAATTGTAGCCCTGGGACTGCATGTTTGACCAGCTCTTTTACCTTTAGTTTCTTCCTGAGTCGAGAGGATCCATCTCCCTCTGTATGGATCTCTCCATGACGTTTTATTCTGGCATGAGTTGTCTCTCTCAGAGAGGCTGAGTATCTTGCTGCTTATTGATCCACCATCTTGAACCAAATCCTCTTTTCAGTGTTTTAAAATAACTGATAAATAAAATTCCTTATGTCTAAGGCATGTGCCAAATGACTTGATGCATGAATACATTGCCAAACTATGTTACACATCATCATTATCCCAGTTATCTTGTGTGTATTTCTTGTCAGAACACAGATTTGTCCTTGCGTAAAATTTCAAGTAACCAGGGTTTTATTAAACAACAATCACCACATTTTTAACATACCTACCTACAGCTTACTTATTTTAAAACTAAAAGTTCTTATCCTTTAACCAATATGACCTTGATTTCCCCACCAGCTGTCCTTATTTTATTTTGGACAATAATTTTTCTTAGATTTTTGTGTGTGTGTGTTTTTTTTCTTGTTTTGTTTTGTATTGTTTTGTTTTATTGTGTTGTGTTGTGTAGTGTTGTTTTGAGTGTTGGAGAGGAAATCCAGGACCTTATGGATGCTAGGCAAATAGTTTACCAGTGAGCTATAAGATCTTATATTAGTTTTGATCAAGTGATAGATGTGAGATTATTATTGATCATTTGGTAGAATACTCCAAATCGGGCTTTTGTGTTTTCATGGAAAATATATCTTGGTCTTCCTTATTACTGCTTATCAGATTTTATGTCAGTTCTTTGTCTTTGAGCTATTTTGGATCTCTTTTAAATTAAAAAAAAATTGAAAGATATGTTAAAATCTGTCTTGTCTGGTAGAGATTTAGAAGACTGTTCACTTTATTCTTGAGGGGTGAATAAACAGGTTCAATACCTACTTTTCATTACAGAATATTTCTTCTAAATTCTTATCCAGAATGTAAGCTTCTTTGGAAACTGGGTCTTTGCATAAATATTAACTATCTAGAAATTAAATTATACTAGATTTAGATTGGGCCCTAATACTGGCTGAAGTTTTCATAAGAGAAGATGCAAAAGATGAAAAGAATAAGCCCATGTGAAGACAGACAGAGAATAGACAACCCATATAAGACCAAGAGTTGACTAAAATTAGCTACCAGAGACTTGGTGAAGCTCAGAAACATTCTCCCCCAAAATCTTCAGAAGGAGTGTAAGTCAGTGCCTCATGATTTCAGCCTTCTGAACTGCAAAACTGTGTAAAAAAGTGAATTTTAGTTGTTTTAAACTACTGTGTGGTATCTTTCTCTGAAAACTAGAGGAAACTAATGAATGTCTATAATAGTGTACATTTTTAAATTTTATGTAATTATATCATGTTGGGTTAGATTCTGTTTCCTTACTCAGCTTTTTTATTTCTTCCAACTTTTTGTAATTCAGTTTATTGGTGTATTTTAGGTGTACATAATGATCACAGTTAATCATAGGGAATTTGGACCTGTACATGATATAGCTTGATTCCTGTTTTTCCCACTCTCCTACCTTCCAGCTCCTCTTCCCCTCCTTATTTACAAAAGCTGTTTCCATTTTTTCTTTCTTTTCTCATTTTTTATTTTCTCTTCCTGCCTCTCCACTCTCCCCTCTCTTGTTCTCCTTCCCATTTGAGCATTTTCTTCCTATCTCACAATATCTATTATACATATTTGTCCTTATTTACACTTTTGGTTTCTCACACCAGAGAAGAAATGCAGTATTTTTCAGTTTTACTCAATGCATAGTTTCAACCCTCTAAATTAACATTTAAAAACTTCCTCCCTTCCACTTGAGTTGTAAATAAAATAAAAAATCTTGTCACCCAGATTCCATCCAGAATTCTAGGTTGCAACATACCAAGAATTTTCACTTGAAAATGTGAAAAAACCTTGACATCTGAAGCCCAGGACTCTGGAAAAACTTCAAAGGCACCATCACAAAATACTGAGGTTTCTCTTGGCAATTCACTGCCTGTGTCACTAGCATGTTCGGGCTATGCATGCCTTTTAATGAATGGGCACCAAATCCATGGATAGACCTCACAACCAAGTGCATGAGCTTTCTGTGATGGATATGCTAATTATTCAATTTTATCATTGTACATTGACTCATTATAGAAAAACTATACTGCACACTATAAAAATGTATAGCTATATGTTAGTCATTTTACAAGCAACAAACACCTCAAAAGCCTCAAAATTGTGCACAATTTAAAAATTTTCCTTCTTCAACTTCTTAGAACCCATTGGTTCTCAGAATCTCTCAGGATTCAAATCATTTTTCTACTTTAATGTAAACTTTTACATAAATAGTTATCTTTTCCTTTTAGGTCTATTTAAGATTTCTCATGTCTAAGACCTGAAATATCTCACTTTTGCACCTAACTTTTCATTTATAATTCCACTTATTTTTCAGGAACATGACTTTCTTATTTACTTTCAAATTGTGGGCTCAAAATACAAAACACCCACAAGTTAAAGGAGAAAAGGATTGTTTTAACTCACAGTTTGTAGGTGTTTCCATCTACAGATGGCTAGTTCCAAGGTAGAGTGGCCTGCCTGGCTCCAAGGCAGAGCAGCCAAGGTAGGACTGCCTGGTATGAAAAAGAGAAAACAGTTCATGGCATGGCAAGCAGGAGGCAGGTGGAAGCAGAGAGTCTGCTTTCCCTTCTATCCCTTTAGATTTCATCCAGGATACAAATCTTTTGTATTCAGGGTCAGGGGCTTCACTCTTCAGTAACCCCAACACACCCCCAAATGTTAAATCAATCAGTGAACTAATGCAGGTATCACATCCATAATCCAGTATCACACAACCGTGATCCAGCCATCTTCCAAAAGGCCCACCTATGAGTACATGAGGACATCTAGATGTGAACCTCAACAATGACCAGTAAGAATTTCTGTGACACTTATTTTCTTAAATCTATATGACCCTACTCAAGATATCAATGATTATTTGATTTAGTGATAGTTGCTATTAATTTGTTTTGAATAAGGGAAAGAACAGCAAGGTTGAACCTCACCTTTGCCTTGTTCTCCCAGAAAATATCTAAGGTGAATGACTGTCAAAGAATGTCCTTTCATTTTCTTGGAAACAGCTAATCACAGTGAGACTTCATTCCATGTGACAAAGACAACTGACTGTCCAGGCTTCCTCATCACTTGCTCACTTGTTCATCTGCCTTCATAGAATACTAGGCTGCCTTCTTTTTTGGAGACATTCTTTAATAATAGATTATCATCTTACTGCAGCAGCTTGAATGAAATAATCTTAATTATTTTATGCATTACATACTTCACACTTCAGAAGCAATGAATCTAAAATCAGTTGTCCAAGCCCAGATGAAAGGATGTACCTGTGTGTAGTCACACACCCATCCTGTGCTATGTCTGTGTTTTTCTCCTGAGAGTTGACTATTGTCTTCAATTTTTGCCTCCCAGTTCAAATGTTTTTAATAGCTTTGTAATTTGTATGTAGTCCAAACAACATATGGCTTATTACCACTTTCATGACTATCTATAAATAATTAACATACAACCTAATCTCTTTAGGTTTAATTTTTCATTATGTTGCTATGCACATCTATAGTTCATTTACATTTACTATGTATATTAAAATATCAGAAATTATTTACCTATTTCATCGTAAATGTGCATTTAGATCATTTCTACTTTTGGCACTACAAAGAATGCTGTTCTTAAAATTGAAATTTGTGCAGTTCCTAAATATTTGTGCACAAGTTCTCTGTAACATACATACTTAATGGAATTGCAGTTTGCATAATATGAGGAAAATCAAACTAATGGTACCTTCTCAAATGTTCTTTTTCCTAAATGATTCATCAATTTACAATTCCAGTACAAATATTTTAATATATTCTATTGATTACTCTCTCTCTACCCTAGAAATAACTCTTAATTCCTGCCAATTTAATATATGTGTATATTATTATACACACATACAAAAGTTGCATTTTCCTGGTTACTTGTGAGTTTATTTTGATCCCCTATAATGAAAATATTTATATCTTTTAATCTGTTTCTCTGTGTTTATTTACTTTTTATTGACTTGCAGAAATTCTTTAGATATTCTAGAAATTTAACCTCTGGTAAAGTGTCTGTTGAATGCCTCAAGTGTGTGACATTATGAAACAGAAATTAAAATAAATCCTTAATATCTAGTGACAATACAAGCTTATTGCTTGGCCTACCAAGCATCCAATTATGGTTTGAGATTGTTTTCAAGGTATTTTCATTCCAAAAGTAATACTAAATGAATACCTTTTTGTAGGATGCTGTTGTCTTGTAGCACAAAAAAATAAAATTACATAATGGAGTGACAACCCTGTTTAGAATTAACAAGAATTACTTTCTCTCACACATGCTTTAGTGGTCAGTGCAAAGCAAACAGCTAGATTATCAATATGCTGACAACTCAAAATCGTCTGTCCCCCAAGACAGCCAGAAGACATATTTTTAAAAAATAATATACTAATGTAAAAATATCACTGATACTTTTTGTCTTGCTTGTCTTCTTACTTTCTTGATTAGAATTTCTTATTTTGAGAAAAATTAAAGGCTCTTAAGATTGAAGGTATTCCTGATTTTAATTCTTTTAGATATATAACTAGAAGTGGACAATGGGACAATGGATCATATAGAGGATCTTTTCTATTTGTACATTTTTGTGCAAAACCTATACTATTTTTCCTGTTTTTCTACAGAATTACCTATTCCAACAGTATTGTTTCAGTTTTGCCATATCTATACCAGCTTTTAATATATATATATATATATATATATATATATATTACTCAGTTCAAATATCATTTTGCAAACTTCCCTCAAGTTGAAATGCAGGTCAAACTTTAATATAAAAGGTCAGACAATAAATGGTAGACATTCAATTAGAGGGAAATATTGTCAATTAACTACTATTAAGCAGACACTTAATGAAAAGAGGCAAATTTTTCCTCTTTTGAAGGTCAGATTTCTTTCTTTATATAAGAAACATTTTGTCTAAGGAATTCATGCTAATGGCAGATGGCTGCACATGAGTCTAAATCATAAGAGGGAAGAAATACAAGTTTGAAGTCAAGAAACCAACCTCAGGGACTATTAGGTAGATAAAGAAGAGATGTTAAAACAGTACTCAGAAGTGACTGTGATCCCATTTCTAAAAGAAGACAGATTGATCTATGATTTTGATGTGAGACTCTGCCCTAAAATGAATCTAGGGCTTTCAAAACTAGTGAGAGAGTGGACTCTGCAGACACACTGCCCCTGTATGGTTCAAACAGGGAAGTGCTTTGCATGGTCTCTAATTCTGTACTGCCCATGTGTTCAGTGTTCTCTGTCCTCTTTCTTCAGTATTTATCTCCATTCTCCCCTTGAAATCTCTGCTATGAAGGTGAGCTTCTGGCTGAGGACACTTTCACAGTCCCTCTCTTATCAGATCTTCCTCTTGTAGAGACACAATCTCTTCTTATTACCCAGGATGAGCTAGGCTCTAGACTAAATGTGAACAAAGTAATACCTCCACTGTTAAGCCAATAGAACTAAAGAGATATGCACCTCCAACTCCATGTAATATTAAAGTATATATGTATAATCAATATATTAATATCCTACATATACATGGAGAAGAAAAATATTTGGATTAGTGAAGGAATGTTGGACAAAAAAATTAATAGCTAACTAGATACCCAAAAGAATATTAAGAATTATCAGGTTTA